>APFE030692323.1:261562-421686 GCA_000404065.3 Pinus taeda | reverse complement strand
GTTCTAAGGTTCAAGCAGTGGAACATCACATCGAACATCAACAACAAGTCCTCCAACTCTTAAAGGATAACCTCGTGTTGGCACAGAATAGAATGAAACAACAGGCAGATCAACATTGCAGCAAAAGAAGTTATGATGTAGGTGATTGGGTATTCCTACCGCTACAACCATATAAGCAAATGTCCTTCAAACAAGCGAAGAAGGATAATAAATTATCACCAAAGTATTATGGTCCGTACAAGGTGCTACAAAAGATTGGTACTATGGCATACAAATTAGAGCTTCATGCAGCTTCTCGATTGCTCCCAGTTTTCCATGTTTCATGTTTAAAGAAGGTTGTAGGTGATAAGCTCCGATTTCAAACAATATTGCCAGAACTTGATGAGGAAGGAAAAATTATATTGGAACCAGAAGCAGTCGCAGAAACAACAACTCGACAGCTATGAAATCGATCAATTTCAGAGTATCTTATCAAGTGGAAGAACTTATCTTCTGAAGATTCCACATGGGAGGATGAGAATTTTATACAGAAGCATCAAGAACTACTTAAGTGTTGAGGACAACAATTTTCTGAACGAGAGGGGCATGTTGGGTCCTTATAATACTAGTGATTACCCCATTACTATTGTAGTTGTACCCCTTATTAATATTGTTGTGCCCCTTATTGTCCCCCATATTGTTATTACTGTGCCCCATAGAATCCCTCTATTGTTATTTTTGTGGCTTTATATTATTATTGTTAGGTCGGCTGGGTTATATTGTGACTCCTTAGACTCCTATATATAGAAAGGAGGTTTTGTCATTTGAACCATTGAAGAATTGTTCATTTATGTAATGTAAAGGAGGTTCCCCCCTCGAAGAGGCTGAATTCTAAGGCGTTGATCTATCTTTTCTATCTTTTCTTGAGCTGGTTTCATAACAGAATAAAATCACTAAGGATCCATTTGATATGAAAGGATTGCAAGAAGTTCTTAAAACATTATTGAATGAGAAGGTTGAATTAAAGAAATAGGTAGTTGAAATTTCTTCTTCTAGAAGATATTTTAGACCTATTATAAAGACAAAAAAGACTCCACCTCCTGCTTCGTCCCCTACACAAATATCGAATACTGATAACGATGATGCAAAAGAAGAGGAAGAAGAAGCTCAATATGCTAAAGACGAGACATAAGAGGATGAAGTAATAGAGGTTGATCATCTTTTTGAGTATATTCTTCATGCATTAGATGAGGAAGTGGAAGAGGCTCTTCATATCACAACTAGAATTAAAGGATATGTGAATACATCTTCAAAATGTCAAAAGGTCACAAATGACTCCTCATTCAGAAAAGGTATGCCTAAGAAAACTTCTAGTCAAACTTAAAGTCCTTTGTCTAGTGATCCTAAATCTTATTCTTTAGCTTACCCTTCATCTAAAAGCTTGATTGTGTCTGGTGATATTGAATATATGAATAAGACTAAGACAAATATATCTCTCTATGAAGTTACAACTAAGGATTCTAGGAGTAAATAAAAGCCTAAACCTCCTACTTAATCCTCAGACAAAATTAGTCCAACAGATGCCATCCTCATCAGTGATAGGTCAAATTATCATATGCCTCCCTTTATTTTAACTTTTGAAGTTGCTGACAGTGCTGGACCCGCCAACAAGTTAGGGATCTCCCTGGTAAGAAGTCCCAACTAAACATCAGACTGTTCCGGGTGGGAGTCCCAGTAGTGGTTAGTAAATTTATAACTTGACTATGATAGCGTGTAGAGGTAAGAAATATATCCTTGTCGAAAGAAAGTTTGTGACCTTGCAGCAAGTCAAGAGAGATGCATGGGGAGGTTCTAACACACAAAAGAGGAAAGGAGTGTGTTCCTTAGAAGCCTATAATCGTACTCAAATTGAAAGGAACACACTATATGAAAGGCATCACAAAATAGAAGTAATAATAGTCAACAATCCAATATGATGAGTTAAACCAAAAATATGCTTCAATTAGATTCATACAATCACATATGGAATAGTCCTTACATCAATGCGTAAGTTAAAACTACACACATTACTAAAGTAACCAGAATACTCGAACTACAATAACAACATATGCATGAAATGTTTTGGCTATGTTATATTATATAAAATTGAAATTTCCATCCATACATGCAACCATGACAGTCACTAGCCCCAATAGTGGAACATTACAGTCAACACCACTGGTTCCTCCAAAGAGATGTACTCGCTCTGCACTATGGAGAAGCCAAGGCTCATCACAATACTCTCCAAGCACTCTTTAAGAAATTCCTAGCAAAATCTTGGCTCCCAGAAGCCTGTTTTATGAGTTATGAGTTTCTATTTGTAGGAAAGGGTTGGGTAACCCTTGACATTCCCCTTTGTGACCCTTGGACTACCCTCATGACTGTTCAACTTCATTACATAATAGTTTACATTACATATGGCTTTTTTCATTCCACTATTGGCACTTGTAATATTCACTTTACATCACGTTTACAAAAATGATAAATTTTCCACATATACCCATGTGGGACAAAATTGGCTTGAGTCAGCCAGAGAAGACAACACTAAGACTCAGATGGCTATGGAAAGACTAACTCATCAAGCTCCTCTCTATGATCTGCAGTGACAAACTAATGTCATGCTTAGTAGAGTGAAATGGTGTCCATGTACTCTTTGATGATGAACTTCTGGAAGCAAACTCTTGCCTCCATTTCTTCTGGGTATACTAATTTGGAACCTTTGTGCAACTCCTGCTGTAACATGCACAACTTAGTCCTTAGCAAGGCCAGACTAGAAATGTACATGTGCATGTTATCTGCAATGAATTGAAAATTTTCATTGGTGGCCATGAGCATCAATTGATCAAAGTACACATCGATCTGTAGTTTGGATGGGTTCTTCTCTTTAGCCTTGGTTAACGTACCGATTGATGAGGTACCATACTTTATCACCACAACTTCCAAACTCATGTACAACTATGCATACAAATCCTCAACACTAGTGATGAGCGGCAGGAGTCCCTCATGGTTCTAGATAAAACTCTTGATGCATGCTTTGTCCAACTCTACCTATGGCTTCATCATCTTGTGCAAGTGAAGTGAGGCTCCCTTGTACTTCATTGTGCATGTTTGTCCATGATCGACTGTGACATGTACATTTGTGAGTGTTTTCGCTATCATGGTGCACAACTAATGATGACCATGTAGATGGAAAAATTACTTGTGCACGGTGACAAACCTATCATATAATCTCCACGTAATTGTCTCAAGAACCAATAGTTCAGCAAGTATGACTTTCTTCATCTTTTCTCTTGTGTATCCTATTTATTGTTCCTCTCTATCCCTGGCTACTTGCAACTTCTTAGCCATGTCCTCATTTTCATCTATCAAGAACTTAATAATTGAGCTCATGGCTTCAACATAAGACTTTGTAGCATCAACCAAGGTGGATGGACGTCTTTGTAGATATTACATAATCACCAGTTTTTCAAGGTGCATAGGCGATGCATGCTGATTTGGGGTGCATGCTCTATGTGATTGTATAGATCTGTGTTGTGACTCATCAAAGGCTATGTTGTACACATCTATTCCTAAATTTTCCTCAAGGAGGATGGTATCTGGTTGTTCACTCGAGACTTGCTCTGCTATCGGAGTTGGTGAAGCTTGTGGAGTGACCTTGGTTTCTTTTGGCATGAATTCAATTTCCTGATCCTTTTTTGGGTGTTCCATCTCCATCTCCATCTATTCTACTATTGGTTCATCATTCAGAGAAAGTTCTTGTTCTTGCGGATGCTCACCTTGTTCCTCATCTGCTGCTAGTTCAAAGTCTTCAACCTATATCGGCTCATTTTTCATTGTCTATGCACCCTACACTTACTCTTGTTCCTATTCGTGTTCTTGTTCATGCTCATGTTGTGCTTCCTTCTCTCTTCTGCACAACTCTTATTCTTCTCTGAGCTTCTGTTGCACTTCCTACATCTTCCTCTTTGCATCTTCAAGTCTTTTCTTCTCCCTCTTTCTTTACACTATCCTTGTCTCACATTGTTGCCTCCTTGCATCTATCTCTAAAGCTAATTTCTCGACAAGTGGGTCTTCCTTAAACTTGTAGCTTTTCTCCATCCCCATGATTTTATAAATCTTCCTCTTGCCTTTGTCTTGCACATGTGATTTCTTGTCGCTCCTATTGTTGCTACTCCATGCGGTGTTGCTACCTTGAGTTCTACTAGCCACTCTACTGATATGCTAACCTGTTCATTGAGCATAGAGGAGTTATAACTATATCTGTATGGGTGCTCGTATTGATAATGACATGCCCCATGGATCCAAGAATAGTACACTCTCACAGAGTGGTCCCTATAAAATCCATGTGGGCCATACAGATTGAGACTCTTGGTGTCAAACTTAAACTTATTGAAGTCCTCAACCTTGGCATCCGCTTCTTTCAAACTCCCGACCACGTACAACCCAATTCACATAGGAAGCATAGGCCATGACGCCTTCTTATTCCTATCCAATCTAGCTAATAACCCTATCGAGATGTGGTATGCAACCTCCTGCATGACGAGCTTGTCTATGTAAAACCTCAAGAATGCATGGGAAGCTTTATCCATGATGTACATACTGATGAAGGTGCCATCAGGTGACGCATACCAATTTGCAATGTCCAACATCACCTCCATTATTCCTTGGAACATGCAAGACAAATATTGTTCAAAGATAATCATCATGTACAGATGGGCGATGAAATGGTTAGATATTCTACCCATTACTCCTCGATAGCTCCAGTCTGAGAGAAACTTTCAATATATTCTCATAGCACTCTTTGAAGGTGTCCATGCCTAACCCTTGCTAGGAAACTATTGATGAGCATAGACTGCATCAGTAGATAGGTAGACATGAAGAATTTTGCATGTTGATATTTGGGTAGACTCCAGGCATTGGATACATGCACTTTCAAGTGGAGGTCCAACATGTCAGATGAGTTGAAAGGTTTGCCTTCACTTGCCAGTTGATCCAAAATAGCAACCTAACTCTGTGTGGAGGTCTCCGTACTCCCCTGGCCATACAAATGTCATGCAAATATGACCAAGAATTGATATGCCTTCCTGAGTCTCTTCATCGTGTATATCTGGTCAGGTGTCATACTGAACTTTGTTGGTTACCTCACCCAACGCTTCAATATGTCTCTTGTATTCGTGCTGGTGTTGGGAGTGTAAATCCATCCATCCTACTCATTGGTAATGGCAAATGATACATATGCTAATGATCTTCCATACTAAACGAAGAAAGCTTTGCTCCACTTGCACTGCTTAATATCATCATCTCAAGATCAATGTATGAGATAATCCAGTGGATCACATCTACTCATGGGAACACTAGAAACTTGCATTAAACCTTGCATAATCTTAAATTATGGATGTTCACATAAACTTTTCGGTCCTCCAGATTCTCCTCAAAGCTACCTAAGAAAATAGTGTTGATGGCTTTCCATGTGATCTGTATGTCTTTCTCGATGAGCAGTTGTGTGGCTCTATACACAGGAATGCTCATAAACCCCTGTTCAACCACATCCCCAGTACTTCTTTCAATTATGTCTTTTGATCCAACTCTCTTAGAGGTCATGATACATGTACTACTAAGATGGTGCTTAAAAACATGTGTTACTTGGAGAGAGAGAAGACACTCATGGTGAGACAATGTCAGCTAAAAAAATCAAGCAACTTGAGAAATGTTCAAGAAAGAAACTAGTGATTGCTGGGAATTATTGCACAACATTGACTCTGCGAGGCCGGGAGACTGTTAGCTGGAGCTAAACATTGTGTAGTATCAACTACCAATGAGGCGAACTGTTAACTGGAACTACACAGTGCACAGTCCAGTGAGGCTATCTGCTAACTCAAACTACGTAATGTGCAGAACACTCAGGCTAGGTTATTTCCTGGAACTATGCATTGTGCAATTCCATTAGGCAGGACTGGGCACTACCTCCCATGATTGCAGAGACCATAGTTCAGACTCAGTGTGGGCATCCTTTGTGAAATTATTGCAGGCAAGGAAGAGCCTTGACTACTAGGAATGCATAGAGCATGCTTGGATACATAAGATTAGGGCCAAGATAACTTAGATCCATTGAACAACAACCTGAAAATGTGAAGGATTGAGTGTGTGTGCAAAGCTGTTGCAAAATCTAGGCAAACGATAAAACCAAGCAGTGAAAAATCAAGTCAAATGACAAAACCAAGAAGCTCATGAAGCGAGACACCACAATGATGACTGTAAGTGTGGGAACAATGTTATGCATGGCACACTAAGGAAAGGTAATGAAAATCTTGAAAAGACACTTCTACAAGCTAAAACAGAATCGAACACCAGTGGTCATTCAATAAAACCAAGGAAACAATAATCATACACACCAAAAACTAAAAAGCGACAGAAAAAGCAACAAAAGGAATGAAAAGTAAAACTTACCCAGAAACGTTGCGCGGACTATGCTAAAGGTTCCTATATGCCTCGTAAATGTTATAGATCCAAGTTTGAATGTGAATAATGACCTCTGAGGTGTTGTTTAAATAGATTTGGTGAAATTAGGGTTTATGATGTGCATGCCACAAATATAGGAAAAAGTGACACTTGGCGGGGATTGTTAGTGTCTATCATTCCTGCGAATCACCAATGATAAAATATTCTCTTACAAGGTTTTTTTTATTGTCTCGGGTCAAATTTTTATCATGTCATTAAGTTTTCAAAAAAATAATTTTGTTGCTGGCTAGTGTGTCTAGGTCTATTACTCCTTTAAAAAAATTTCATGTTCTAGTCATTTCCATCACTTAGTTGGATGTGCCATCACTGAAAGGTCATCATTATCATCTCATTCATATCATCATGGTCCTCATTTAGCTCAGTGTCACCATTAAATCAGTAGGTTCAAAGTCGTCAAAATCTATCATTTCATTCATAAATCCGGCAAATGAAGTAGTAATAAGGAATTTGCTCAAAAGGTTTTTGATTGAAAGTGAAATTTATTTCAGATATGATGTAATAAGTCCTAATGTTCCAAAGTTGCATTGAATGTTCCAAATCTGCATTGAATGTTCTAAAGTTGGATTGAATGTTCCAAAGCTACATAGTTTTCAAAGAAAAAGTGAACAACATATGGTAGGCCACCCCACCACTATGAAGAAATTGACTTCCACATGCTATAAAAGACCATCAAAATTCATTTCTCTCACTCATTTCATTAACAACGAGCTCTCACTCACCATCAATCACTTCCACAACATTTTAGGGCCAAAGGATACTCCAAAAAATGATTCCAAGCAGCTACGCTGCGTTTTCACTTGAAAATACATAAACCTTTTTTTCAAGGATTCTCAAAGGAAATTGAAGTCTTCATCAATAACATACAAGTAATTTAAGGTCACTTGATACCTCCTATCAGATTTATTTCCTTGTTTTTATGGTTCATAACCTCCATTTGTCCCCACGCCACGTTTTTGGTAGTTTTCATAGCTTGGATTGTATAAACATTCCCTAGGCTAAATACAACACTCAGTTCATCCCTTTCCACTTCCCAAAGTTCCCTAACACTCTTCTCTACCCCCTAAATTTTCCCAAGAATTTAGAACCCTGCTAACCCCTTCATCTTCCTTCATTTCCAAAACTACCCAAATGTCAGGTTTTTCCTTACACCAACCCCTAATTTCCCCTCCCACTAAGGTAGGGTTTGCTATGGACTATGAGACAACTCAGAAGAAGAGGCACAAGGGATTTCATAATAGTAGGTATGATCCCACTTCAATATGTGAGATCATGTCTTCACCATTTCTCAAGAGATCATTCCAAGAAACAAATCATTTGGCACACATAGGGATAGTCTTACTTCAAAATTGGTTTTTTAAGTAAGGAAGATGAATTTGACAAAAGTGAAAGATTTTTTTGTTAATGATACACTAAGGAACAAAACCTCATTCCGTTTATACATGGGTATTATAATTTGCGATAAATGCCAAAAATATAGTTTCTACAGGATAATTGTTGCACTTTTGTTGTAGTCTTGGGAGATTGAATGTTTAGGTGGTTTGGAGAATGTGTTTTCCGTGATTGATGACCCCATTGTGTAGTATAAATCATTAAATTTCCCACCATACCATTTTCAGCCTAAATTCCTGTGGGAAGGCCTCCAAACACCCTCTTAGAGACCACGCTGCATTTTTGTTGATAACACGTTGTACCTCTGCAATTTTTGAGTGACCAACTTCAAACTTGGATTTCGAACAAATGGGAAAGTATTTCTAAAAATCGGCGGAGGTTACTATTACTCCCATGATAAACAACACAAACCTCTCTCTGTTGTGTAAAACTATTTATGGCTAGAGAGATATGGTTCCATATTTGACACCTATTTTTGCTAAAAACCCAAAATGTTTGGCAATTTCTGAAGTAGTCACTAGGTCAAAAAAGTAGTGTGCCCCACACTGAACTTTTGATGGGAAGCTCCAAATGACAATTTACTTGCATATTGGATTTTTCATCACTTGCACATCACTTCTTTCCCGTAGGAGAAAACTTTCTGCAAGTTTTGGTAGGTGAAAAAAGGCAAACACCACTCAAAAATAATCTTGTTGCACTCTTTTTGAAAAGCTCGCTACGTTTTTGGACTACCTATGGGAGAATGAAGTTTTGGAGGGCTAGGAGAAGTATTTTTTAGTTCTTGAGGATTATATCATGTAGAAGGCATCTAGATCTATCTCAAACATATTTCATATCAAGATTTGGACCTCGAGAAGCCCCCCAAATGTCACTTCTAAGAATTTCGTTTTGCTTTCTCTTCGCACACTACTTTTGCCTGAATTCGATGTGCTTTTGTCTGAAACTCATGTTTATCAATTCTATCGGCTAGATTCAAGTTTTTATGATGTAATTACTTGTCTTTCATGTAATTATGATGTAATGAGAGGTAAATAATCTTTTTGGGGTTGTTTTCATGTAAATTTAGGCCTCACTTATGAGGAAACGTTCAGTCAAAGTTTGAATGGAGGATTTGTTTTAACCTCCCTAGATATTAGGGTCTTGTTGATCTATTCATGTAACTAGTTCCTAAATAGAGGGATTCGACCGTGGGAGAGGGGAAAATGGTTTTGTTCTATATGTATAATTTTCTTAGTCATTTGGATGGTTTAACATCAAAGGTGGGAGCACTTGTAGCTTGTATTTCAACTCTTTATTTAGGAAATCAAAGGAGAAGTTGCAACTATTATCTAGGAATTCACATGCAGTAAGTTTTTGATGATGTATGTCCTCTATTATAGTTTCATATGAATGATATAAATCTCTCCTTTCCATATCTTATTTCTTTAGTGATTTTTATTATAGGTTGTAAGAAGAATTCTTTCATGATGCACATCGGAATATCATTTTGTGTATTTTTCCTTCTTAATTAATGAATTCATGGTGCACATGCTCATTAACACCCTTTTACTCTTTCAAACCCTATACTACACTCACAAAACCATAAATCCATCACAAAAGTATTTCTACCTTGCTCCTCCAAATATTTTTTGTCGTAATCCTTTGATACTTTGACCTAGCTACCTTTTTTGCATCCTTAATCCAACATAAAAACCCTAAAAACTAAACAATTATCTAAACCTACCATACGTAGCCTAATATTCTTTATATTCTAGTCAAAATTTGGCTATGATTTCATAGAGAAAGCCCTCTCTGGTTTGGTAGGGATAGCTACTAAACTGAAATCTTGGTTTGAGGTTACCTCCATCGAACTCCTCTTCAACCTACGACATTATGGAGGATTACAAGGAGTTTCTAAAAATTACTTTGCATGTAACTTGTGCTGATAAAAATAGGTTGCCAAAATATATGGATAATTTTTGCTCTTTTCCCTTTTTTCTTTTTCATGAAAAGTTTCGTGACATACAATGGGGGATTGCACAATTCTAGATGGAACTGGGCAACCTACTAGCACATGCGATAGATAACCACTGAGGGAAAATGTCTACATTGTTTCTGGGTTGAGTAGCCCTACCTCGATGTCCAACTGTACACAATTTTCCAGAGCGGTGATGTTGGGTTGCTCTATTCATTCTTGGACAGCAGTGTAGCTGGCTAGCTCTGCACAATTCCATAGAACAATGCATCTAGCGTGGTTTGCGATGCGCATCTCTATAGAGACGTGTAGTTAGCTAGTTATGCACCTTTTTGGACTCCAGTGAAGCTTTCCTAGCTTGCTAAGTGCCATTATGGAGAGCAGTGTCGGCTGGTTGGAACTCCATATTTCTAGAGAGTACTATCAACTAGACTACTCTGCATAATTTCCAGAGTAAGGTTGGATGGCATGCTCTACATAATTTATAAGTGTAGGGCAGCTGCTGGCCTACTCTACACAATTCCTAAGGGGAATACAAGATTCCCTTTACGATGGCATAGGTTTTCCTGACAGCCAGTTCATTGGCGACACACTGGTACAACTCGAGCTCCCTATGTGGACTTTGTTAGTGAAAAGAGAGTCTAACTCCTCTGAAATTATTTTTAAATTCTTTGATCATCATGTATGCAACACTAAGCTTGTTAAATATATAGTCCCTTCCATTATCTTGATCGTTGAGCACACATACAAAGCCACAACAGCTAAGTTGTTTCGATTGTGGATGAGGGGTATATTGGTGCACAAGTAATATAGATGTCAGAGTTTTAGTTTCATCTCTGGTGTTGCTCCACTATGCATAGGCCTGAATAGTACCTCAGCAGAGCCATGGAGGGACATGAGCATCACTTCGTTGCTAGTTATCTAGGTCAATAACCAGGAGGAGTTACTTGCATCACCTCTCTACGCATGAAGCCATTCCCTTCTTTTTCCTTATTCTTCTTTAATTTCTATTTTTTTTCATTTTTCAAAGAGTTGTGAATAGGCACTTATTTATTTCAGAGGCCAAAGAGGGATCCCAACTTATTGAGTGTAGAAGAGGTTGTCCCTTCAGAGAGGTATTTTATATATACCTTTGAAAATACTTGTTAAGGTTTCCCCAAACTAACCGATTAGAGTAGTTGGTACTACTTAAACTACAAGCGTTATGTTTTCACCAAGACCCACTCTGAACATAGCGTATTTTTCGTTAGCGTATCATTGACTGAAGACAAAAAGCTCTTGATAAAGGGAGAGGACAATAGATGACCAAGTGTCGATAGTTGTACAAGTCCTCTTGTAATTTACCTTTCTTACCTCAAGAGCAGCACACAATTTCATGTGAACTAAACCTATGGGTGCAAAATAAGAAAACAAACAAGAAAGAAAAGTAGATAAGTAGAATGAAAGAAAAGTAATAAATCAAAGCAAGAAAACAAGAAATGCAAACAAAGTAAACAAATCAAGCATGCAAACAAAGAAAAACAACAAAGAAAACACTACTCCTACTCCTAAACTAAACAATGCATGGTCCTCTTCATGTAAAGTGATATATCCATTGTAGCCATCGATGCATTGGTTGACCCATTGTGGTGAAGGCATAGTTTAGGAGAAAGATAAATGTGTAAACCAGTGAAAAATAAACATATATCAATGAATCTAGAAACACTCCGAGTTTAAAAATATTCTCTAAAAAGAAAATAATAAAAGCACAAGATAAGAATTATGTGGATGGATCATGGTTATGCATCAAACTATGCACATATGGTAAGAATATACACTCTTTTGACCATGACAAACGTGAAAACATGAGAAAGAAAGAAAACTTATGTTTAGCAAGAGTGCTCATTGTGTATGATTCCTCCAATGCATGAGTGATGGGATCATGTGATTCAGGTGGAGGATATGAATTCTGTGAACTAGATTGATATTCAATGTAAACATTAGAGTGATGAGGAGCCTTTGTTGTTTCAACAAATTTCTGATTTGAAGCGAAGTTAACCTCAAGATAATGACGGCTTGACATAACCATCATCTCAGGCTCAAGTGCCTCGACAACTTGTGGGGTTTCGACTTCCTCAACATGTATATCATAGAAGACGGCCGGCTTAGAAAAATTGATAGTGAATGAATCAACATCATGATCGAATGAAGGAGAAAAGAGATCAAGATAACCATGATCAAAAAATTTGATATGTTCATCGGCATCCTGAACATCTAATGAATCATAAATAGGGGTCTATGAGAATCAAGAGTGTTCACCCTTTGCGTTTCATGAAATAATAGATGAAATATTGAGTGGATTTGCAAACACAAATGTGTCCTCTCCATTATCAAATTAAAGAATAACATCCCATGTATCCTATGAATGATCGAAAGTAGATGTATCTCGGAATGAATTAGCACATAGAAAATTAACAATGGCAGAATTACCAAAGATGTTAGGTAAAAGTGGATGAGGTGCTTATAGAAGTAGGTTGTCCTTCACCATGGGCTCTTCCTCATATTTCCAAACATACTCATCATAATTGATAGTTTAGGTTGGCTACTCAATAACAACTCCGTCGTCAACTTGATCGTTGTGAACAACAAGTCTGGAGTTGGGAATAGGAGAACATAGTACAATACAATACAAAGGATCATCAAAATGTAGGGATGGAAGTTGAGGAAACAAGTACACATGATAACCAACAATACTTCCAGTCAAATCTATGCAGAGATCAAGAGAAGATGGGGTGGGAGGATATGAAAGTTCAACACGTAGATGTGCACCTTATCCTGCCTCACACTGCGGAGCTAGATCTATTTGATGGCATGAGGAAAGATGGTCACTTCTGAAAGAAACCGTGTCCACCTTGGATTTAGTAGCTCTAACACCAAGGTACACTTGGATGGGTTTGAATGATTCTAACACTTATGTCAAGAAGGTATTTAAATCTTTCAAGAAGAAATTTCCAATCAATTTCATCCTCTGGGAATTGAAATGTGAGATTACAAAAGCGATCCCAGAACTGTAACAAGGATTCATTAGGAGCTTTTCATAATCGAAGAATATTTTTGTAAAGTGCTTGATGGTCAAACTTATGGAAAGCATTGGCTAACTCTTTAACAAAGTGACCAAATGAGTGAATATATTTTCTGGGCAGTGTGACAAGCCATTGTAATGAGTGCCCATGAACTGTGAATGCGAACGATGTGAAAATAATGTAATCCTCATGGGTTTTGAGGCTATCACTTAGATTGGCAAAGGAAAGACTATGCCTCTACCAAGTTGTTCCGCTTTCAAATTCATATGTGTTCTATGACAAGAGATTCCAGAAGACCTCTGAGATTTCAAAGTCATTTCCATAAGACATACATCTCGGAGGATGAAGTGTAACTTAAGACATAATAGATGTGTGAATATTCAAAATAGATTTTGAGGACTCATCTTTTCATCCTGGCCTCCTTCTAGCACCATACATGTTGATAGTGATGGACCCACCAACATGTCAATGGTCTCCCTGGTAAGAAATCCCAACTAGAACTCAGGTGTTCGATGTGGCAATCCGAGTAGTGGGTAGTAAAGCTATGCCTTGACTATGATAGCATGCAAAGGTAAGCAATATATACTTGTTGGAAGCAAGTGTGTGACCTTGCAGTGAGTCAAGATAGATTAATGGGGAGGTTATAACATACATAAGGGAAAATAAGTGTGTCCCCATGAAGCCTATGAAAGTACGCAACCTGACAGGTACACACGAGATGAAATACATCATGAACTAGAAGGCATAATAGCCAATGATTCAAAATGATGAGTTAAACCAAAAAAAATGATTCACTTAGATTCATACAATCACATACGGAATAGTCCATACATCAGTGTGTAATTTAAAACTACATACATTGCTAAAGTAACCAAAAAAGTAGAACTACAATAACGACATATGCATGAAACGTGTATTATGTTTCTAATGATATAACTATTACAACCATTTCTTTTTCTTTTTCTTTAGTTTTGATGGCCTAGTCGTGTACTCATGTTCTCGAGGCTAACACAGGAGGGGTGGATCATCAGGTGTAACAAGAACGAAATGTTGAATTGATATTTTTTGTTATTATTCATTAATAAAAATAACATTAGAGTTTTTTTTACCTCGTGCACTAGTCAACACTATTGGAATGGATGCTATTTTTCTACTATATTCATTGTAACTAATCTATATATTGGTTGTCTTTTCTAGTCTATATTAGTTTAACAAAATTATAACATATATTAGTTGTCAATTCACAACATTTTGTGATTAGGATGACAATTTAAGTACATAAGAGTGTAATGACCATGATGGTGTGGATGAATTGTCCTATGTACATTTCCCATCAATTACTATAACCTTGAATGGGCTAGAACTGGACTCTCATCACCATCTCAAAATGACCCAGAAGATGAAAATATACCATGTATGTCATCATCACTTAACACTATCTCATAGATGACCCCTTATACATATTATATGCATGAATTTATGGTGGACCATCCCATCTACCTAGCATATGATCGATTGTGAGAATAGGTGAAAAAATTACAACTTATATGCATGGGATCTTGTCAAAATAGATTCGTCAATTTTCCTTTATTCACTTTCTGTCATAATCAATCATAGCATAGCTAGAGGGGATGACCTTCCATACATTCATGCATATAATCTACGGAAATGGTCATTCATGAGATATTGTGAAGTGATGATGATATAAATTGTAGATTTTGATCTCTCAGGTCATTTTGAGATGATGATATAGATCGGTGTTAGCCCATTTATTCTTAGAATTTGAGGAGGAAAATTGATACATCCCATCATGGAAATTACACGCATATGTGCTTAAATTGTCATCATAATCACAGATTGTTGTGATTAGGCATTGAAGTAGGAGTATCTAGCACCTAAATTAGGACTGTGGTAGTGTATAGTGGTGTGGGATAGGCATACAAACTAGTAGATGGTTGACTTATCATGAGCACAGATTGTCTAAAGGCCTAGTTTAACACGAGAATATGATTATAGGATCTTGGTGTTCGTAATAGAGTCAATTGACATATATCACAAATTTATTAAATATATGGTATTAACACCCTCCTTGTACCAGAAAAATTATAATATGAACCAAAATTGTTCTAATTTTTTGCAATGGAAAAATAAAAACTTTTTATTAAGATAGTTTAAAGTTACATGTGCACATGCCATGAGGTATTCAACCTCTTAGTAAAAATTGGTACTAAAAAAAGTAGGCTATAAATAAATAAGTGTGGCCATTTTTTATTATGTTTCTTTCTTTTTTTTAATATGAAGTTAGCAAGGATATATTGATCTTGTCCCCCTTTATTTGTTATGGTCTCTAGTGTAATATTTCTTGATGTTGACCTAGTCCTATGATTGTGCTGCTACAAGACAGGTCGAGCATCAACTCCAATAAGAAAGAAAAGTGAAATTCATATTTATAGTTATTATTATTATGATTTTTTAATTAATAAAAAGAGTAATAGAGTGTTCTTTAACTACTTCAGAAGTGGAGGGAGCATAATACCTTCAGATGTGGCCATATATTCATCATCTTCTTTGGCCATATCTTGTACATCCTTTGGTGTAGAAATAAGAAGGTTATAATTAATACACCATTTGAATTTAAATATTCTTAATTGTATTCCATACTACAATTTTTTCACAACACATGAAATACCTCTTCTACCAAGATGAACATCAGTCTCAAGATCAGGCACTCCACCATCAGTAGGCTCATGTGTTGTATCTAAATTACTTTCTTTCTTTTTACAATCAGGCACACTACTTTATGACCAGAAATAATAACCAATATATTGTACAAGTAATTATTTATAAATTCTATTCATTTCTTTTAATTACCAGAGTGTTTTGTTGGGTGGCGGAAGATTGTGAAGACGCCAAGCTTGTCCCTCATTCAACCACAACTTGATAGTCATACATGAAAATAAGCTTTAGGTATTCCTCAGTGGGAGAATCTTTGAATTGTGTCCCCTACAATTTTGAATTAGAACATGAATTCTTCTTATTTAATGATATTAAATTAAAATTGTTAACAATTTATAATTTGGATGCAAATTAATTTTTTATATACTTACAATTTGTGTGGCTTGTTTCGAGGAACTACCCAGGCCAAGCTGATGGGACCCCTGTTTTGATATTCCCGCCTATGTGGCTTTAGAAGTATCTGGGATCCTATCTTTAAAACATTGAAAAACTTAATTAGATGTCACAATGATGATAAAGAATCATAATTATATTATTAAAAGTGCCTCATACCTTCCTAGTCCAGGTGGAGTCTTCCCTGCTTTTCGAAGTGCCTTGTCATCTGCATATTCCATGAGGGATCTCAAGTCAATCTCTGGAAATGATGGAGGGCACTCATACGACTTGGTACTTTCCAATTAATAACTATATTGGTCCTGTAAATCTTTCAAATGTAGGACTTCCTTTGAGGTAACTCTAGATTCATTGGAGGTACCTTCACCGAATAGGCGAACCATCCTATTAATAATTTCATCTTTTAACTTGTAACTCTGGTATTTCTATTTGGTGTGAATGGTTAGCTCAAATATTTCCAACATTATGTAATATAAATTCCTATAAAAGACATAATTTCTTGCAAAATGTTATGATCATTAGTTTAAAATAATCACAGAGTATACATTAATTTCATTTAGTTTGTTCTTAATATTTAAAAAAATTATAAATACCTAGAAGTTTATCTATTTTCATGGCAACATCATCATCATCTACAAAAAACATGATCAGTATTGATCATGTGCTAGTAACAGGGGAAGATCCAGAAAAGCTCTTTTCGAATTCTGCAATTGGATCATGCTTAGCATCCTCAACATTATGTGTAGATCCTGATGTATGTTGTTTAGGGAGTGTAGATCTCACTATGTATGGTTGAGTGGTTGTATTGGTATCAATTATTGGTGACTCACTCATAGGTGGGGCATCGATGCTACCACCAATGGTGGCTCGACCCATAGTCGTAGCATGATGATCGCACTCCGCTAAAAACTCTTGTAAAATAAAGAGTTTTTTATAATGGATGAGATAACTAAATCATAAGCAAGCAAATGGGATAATTAAATGAGTTTATCACCCTATACTAATGAACTTTCTACAACAGGGTTATGATTTCACCTTTTATCTTGTTTGTGTGCAGCTCAATCAAAACTAAAGAGTCAAATTTATTGTTTTGATTGATTTTAAGCTTCTTTATTGCTTGGATTGGATCGGTGGGTATAAAAATTGCATCATCATAAACCTATTCCTCTTCTAAGGTTGGTGGTTTCCCCTTATCACCTTGTTTATAAAATAATTTCAATCTGCAATTCATCCACAATTAATCATCATTCTATTAATAATAAAAGAACTATTGACATATTTCTAAATTTATATAGAAACTTCATGTAGTAAATGAAAATAATAACATACAAGAGACATTACTTACAAGTTGGGTAAAATTGAATAAATATTTCCCTCATAATAGAAATATTTATATTTATTCTATTGAAATTTTAATCAATGAGAAACTCTTCCCATGAAACTATTGATTTAATGGCACATATGAATACACGGCTTCCTTCACGCCCCTCGAATATGCAATTGGGTTGCTTATTTTTGGTGATAGGTCATGTAATATTTATAAACCCTAAATATTACCTACTACTTTTGGCCATCCATCAATATACATAGTTTCTCATTTATTTTCATCATTGTCTTTTAGTTGTGTATAATCTATGACCACTCCATATTTTCGCACTAGTCCATATTTTCACATACTTTTGGTATATTAGACTAGCCGTACCCAATCATTGTAGTTGTAATAGGGTCTGAGATACTCCATCAATTCAATTATTCATCTGTAACATATCTTTATTCCATCCATGGAAAATAGCCCCAAACCATGTAATGAAAATGGGGTAATTTGGTACATCCTTTTATTGACATTAAAACCAATATTTATTTCAGGAATATCATTGGGTGCCCATTGTTTCACTATATGTTTGTACCTCAAGGGATCCTTGATGTCACCTATGCTCTCATTATCATAAGAACATGACCCCCCTTTAGCGAGAAAATTTTCCATGCATCCATGGAATTTTCTTCTAATCTTTTCACCTATGGTTGATATTTTCATGCTACATGACGTAGAAGATGTTTGGTCAATTTCTTATATCCTACCTAAAATTTCGTTGCTCGATGAAGATAGATATGAAAAATACATATTTGGTTTAATGTCTTATAACACTCTATCAAATCAAAGAAACTGTTAACGAGTATCATAAGGGATCTTGAGAAGCCTCTTGACAAAACCACAAGAATGCTATAATAGTACAAGTGATTTACAAGGAAGTTCGTTGCGTTTAAAATATTAAAGTAATATTTTAAAACTTTAAAGTATTGAGAGACACATGAAGATTTTGAAATTTTGTAATTTTTATTCTAATTTTCACATGTGCAAATACCCTAAGGTTTCTAGGGTTTCCTCGGGTCCAAAATTGCAGCAGGTGTTATAGATTTCCTTGGTGACCATGAAAGGCTAGAAGATCAATAATCTTGAAGGTATCTTGTTTCACTTCCCTTAGATATCTTGTTTCACTACACTTGGAGGACTCGACAATCTCATCATGCAACATATATCAGGAACCATAGTTATCTTGTTGTCGTCATGTATCAAATCGAACTTTGTCCAAAACTAAGCAAGAAACACAAAATGGAAAAAAAATTGGTGTTTCTCCTATGACTTAGTTGAATCAACATGCTATTGTATGTTGGGAAATGTAATTATCTTCAGTCTTGATAATTTTAATTTGTCTAATGTAATGATTTAATTATAATATATTGATAAAAAGAACAAAGAAAATTGTAAAAGTAAAATTTTATAAAGCATGAGTTTCATGCTTGAGCCTTTGTTCAATATGTTAGGCATAGATTACATTCTTATAGGATTATCTTGAATCAAAGGGTCATTGTCATTATCTAAAGAAAAATTTGGACATTTGTATCAAATAAATAAAATCCTTTTGTATTTTGCAAAAAAAAAATTAGTGCTCCCAAGAACAGGTGAGTTAGCTAGCTGAACTTTGCCTCACATTGGGCTTAAAGAGCCCTTGGAAGGCTATATAAAGTAGGAATTCGACCTCCTTTGAGAGACATCATAGATGCACTTCATTTCAGATAAAGTATGCGGATAAGAAGAAATGTGAAATACAAAATAAGGAGAGATGAGTTTAGTTGAACAACAATCTTACCTAGAAGCCATTAAAGGTCTGTAACATGCGAAGTTCCTCCCGAAAGTTGAAACTAGTATTGATCTTCATCATTGTATATGGATCATGACATGATGTAGCTCTTCTGTACTTCTCAAAATAAAAATAATTATTGTAAAATAAAATTTATTTAATAAATCATGGGTTTGATGCTCAATGTTTTTGTTTCCTAGGTCTAAGCTCCCTTTGAGTGCTCTAGGGTTTTCTTCATGAGCCAAATTTCATGTCATGATGTAATAGACCCAATTGGGATCTTGTATGAAGAGTGAAAATATTATTATTTTTGTTTAGAAAACTCTCACATTAATAATAATGATTAATGTGTTCTTTCTCTCTTCATCATTGCAAAGTCCATCACACATCTCTGTTCACTACATTTTGACTCATGTGCTTACAACTTAGTTCCATGAAGCATGATCCACATAAGAAATGATTGACATATATATTGTGAAAAAATTTCATCTAATTTATTAGGGCCAAAGAGGTGGCCTTCAGGAAGACTATTTCTTTTAAAAGAAGAAAAAACATTGGTAAGGACCAATGATTGGAAATTGTTTCTTATTAAATTGTTGGTTAATTCACAAAGGATTCAGGGCCTACATAGGTATGGAGGGATTTAAAGGCATAATAAGAAATTTAATCTAAGATTTATTAATTATTTATGAATGATTTTCTTTAGACACTATCAGTGAATGTGATCATTATTTATTATGATATTTTTGAATTGTAATTTATAATAGATATTGTTTATATATTGTGTTAGTGGCGGTATCTTCATCCCTCCATCAGTGATCAAAATTCTCTTGTTGCATTGCATTTTAGGTGTCTCATCCAATCAACTGCATTCCATTGAGATCATGGATCATCTGATGGCAGTGGTATATTATAAATTTTTCCCTCATGATCTTTACGTGTTGGCCCATTTTCATACATTCAGGTCATTTACAGTCATTTTTTGTCTTTACATTTGCAAAAAGTCATTTTTAGGGTTTTAGGTCTCATTAGGTCTAGGGTTTGTCCTCAAGGTCTTGTAAAAGCTCAATAATGGTCAATAGGCACATGAGGAGGTCAAATAAAACTTAAGGATCAAAAATTTCAACAATCACATGCTTAGTAATAGTTTTATTGTTTTATGCATAAGAAGTTTATGTAATTTAATTTTTCCTATATGTAATAAGTCCGAGCAGCAGCCCCGGTCACCTTGCCAAGCTCCTGCACTCTAGCTCTCACAGAAGAGTCAAAGGTTCAAAGCATTTAGTCCATCAACGACAAAAAACAAGTCAAACTGCCAAAACAGAGTTTTAAAGAATAAGTGAAAAAGCAAACTTTAGAGAAGTGGGTTTTTGAAAATAAAATTAAAGTCCAAGGCTATATAAAGTGTTTCTTATGTTCCAAACATTATTTGTGCCAAAGAGTGAGAGAACAAAGGCGAAGATGTGTTTTTGAGGCAAAAACGAAAAAACTATAGCAAAACTGTTCAAAGAACCTAGTGCGGTGCAGCTGGGTTCACGCACGATGCACCTGGCTGGCGCAGCACATACAAGCTCAGAAATACATTGAAATTTAAATGGGTGCAGTGCACCAGAGAAGCACGACACACCTATTAATGAGCGCGGCGCACCTGCCTTTAAAGCCCAAATCTCATCCAAACGACCTCATCAACCTCCAAAATCTTGCAAGCTTAATTCAACAAGTAAGTTAAGCATCCCAAAGTGCCTTTGCGAGAGATTTTCATTCTCTTTAATGGTGTTTCAATAGGTGAAATACAAACCCCAGTTGGCTCCATAGTCACATTCAAAAATCTACCTAGGGTTTTCAAAATTGTAATTTTTGTTGTTGTCCCCTGCACCATTCTCATTTTCCTCTTCACCACACTCCCCTCATTTCATTTTCCCTCCCCTTTCTCATTCACACTCATTCATTCCCTTATCCCTAAAACTAAAAACCCTAATGCCTAATCCCACTACTCCTAAACCCTAATTAGTATCTCTAAACCCTATCACCTCCTAAGAAAACTACAATCATCATCACAAAATCCTTCATTCACTGTCTCCCATCATCAGTCCCTTTCATTGAACAACAAACACCTATTTTTGATATAAAATGTCTTCATACTCAACGCTTAAAAGCAAACGGTGACAATTATGGAGACATATTCACCTTATGACGGAGATGAGGAAACAATGAGTGATTCCTCTCAAGAACTTCATGCACCTAGAAAACCTCACAAGGGATGCCAACACATCCAGGAGGAACCTACTACACTTACAGAGCTATTGGCTTGTCCTCTTGCTGTAGCATGTCTCAGACATCAATCTTGCTACCAATTTTGTGAGATGGTGGAAAGAGTCAAATACCACCATGAGCTTGCTAGATTGTTTTCCCTCCATCTTCATAATGGCCAAGTCTATTTGGCAAGTGATGACAAGCTACCCTGACAAACCCAGAACCCTTTACATCCATACATATAAACATGCATCTCAGCATTTACCCAAATTAAAACCTCGATATCTGCCAAATTCACATACTACCATTTGCATGTGGAAGCTTTTACAAAAATGTGGTTCAAAATCATTCATATTCGGTCAACCAAACCTTGAATTGTACATGCACCTTTTAAGACTTCCAATCCAATTAACATTCAAATGATCTCATAAGTCAGACCCAATACTTCTCATTCATCACTTCCATTTAACCACAATCATTCACATATGATTTTAATACCAGAATTTAAAACCAAAGGATGCAGCCATGCTTACCATTTCATACTTGTTCACGTTCTTTCCATAATTCTTTTGCTCCAAAATTTGACTTTGTTTTGGCTTTAGATATTAGCAATTTTGAGTGTTAAAGCTCAATTTTCAAAGGATCAACCAATGACAATATTATTACCTCCGCATCGACCAAATGAAGTTCATCTGCTTTCAATGGCTTTCAGTATACAAACAAAAGAAATCTTGTTGACTTCTGAAATGCCTGAATGCCGAAATAGAAATCCTGTTTCAAACTAAACACAGGAACTGAATTCCTTTGCTTCATTCATACAGGGCGCAGCCCATAGAATTCTTTTGTAAACATATAACTGTTTAAAAAAACATTTGCAACATACATATGTTTTTTTTTTTTTTTTTTTTTTTTTTTTTTTTTTTTTTGGGCAAATGCTAAACTAATTATATTAAGAAAATAGAAAAAATATGTACAAGAGGTCGATGCCTCTGAGAGTGATTAAACAACTCTCTGTCAAGTTTTCCCATACAAAATCTGCCCTGCTTAGAGGGGAGGGCCTGATAGCAATACATAAACTGTTCAAGGCTGTCACAGACAATGACATAATAGCTTTCTTCAAAATAACAATTCTAGACTAAAGATTTCTGCATGATAGCTTGGAATTTTAACAAAAAGCAAAAGCATAGTTAAAATATACAGAGCATAGGTGCCTGCAAGACAAGAAGGGTCGCTGGTTTGAAGACACCGCGTCATGGATTCTGCATACTGGGCACTTCTCCCGAACTGTGCATTGGTAGCAAAACATATCAAAAAACGAATGTAAAATCCTCAGAATATATGTCTTAGTCCTTACCCGCCTTGCCTTCCACCTGGTTCTCTGCAACCCGATGCTCTGCCTCCCATTCAGCTGCCTCCCGTTCTGGGTCTGGTACATATACCACTTCCATACCATTTGGTATGTCCTCAAGCCTTTGAATTCCTGGCAGGAGTATTGGGTAGAGGACATTGCCGAAGAAGCGGGCAGGTTTCTTGTCATGCTCAGGAGCTTCCGTTGCTTGGAGGGGCGTCACCATATGCTGAATCGAGTCTGTAATTTCCATGTCCATTATATTGCAAATTTCGCGTAGGGCCTCAATCTGTTCTTCCGATTGAACGCCTGTACTTTCCTCTTCGAGCCTGCTCTGAGAGGAAGGGAGGTAAGAACTATCGTCCTTGCCCCTGCTTTGAGAGGAATTGTTTGTACTTGGCTCCTATTCCTCTGAAACCTCCCTTCCGCTTCCTTCTTCGTCGTCTTCCTCCACGAAAACCACAGTGATTAACGTTGAGACTATAGGCCTGTTGGTGCGTCGGTGGTACTTAAACTTAACTGTCTGCACCGAATTGCTGATGTCGTAATCTGAATCATCAGACCCAGGAGAGCTAGGCGAGGCATATGCCAGCGGGGAGACACGTCGCGGGCTGTGAACTCCTCTGCCTCCAAGTTGCACCCTTTGACCATGGTTCTGCCCATGGCGTGGCATAGCATGGCCCCTGGGAGCCATCTTAAACCTATGTTGCTCCGACACTTTTAATTGTTGACCCGAGAGTTCAGGCTTTGCCTTATTCCCCTTTGCCTTGAGGAATTGAGCTTTTCTCACCTCCGAGATGTACAGTATCAGGAAGGAGCCTACCTCAGTCTTCCCTCGAAATCGTAAGTGATTTTGCCTCCCTGTCCAGAGCCTGGGTTTGCGCAGAGGCTTACCCACTCCAGCACCCTCCGTCTCTCTCAACAAACAACCATTTGCGTGCATAATTGAGCTGCACTTCCGCGCCTGTTCAGACAGGCAGTTCAACATTAAACTTCCGCACCTGGACATTCTGGCGGTTCCTTTGTAAATTCCTTGGGACGTCTGACGATGAGAATGGCATTGAATGGCATTGAATGCCTCTTTAATGCTCTTCATTGCGCGTTGTCAAGTGGCCTTCTCACAGGGCGCTACTCGTGACGGTCACATGGCTTTCGTTTAACAAGGTGTCACCCGCATCCGGGTAAGCCTCTTCTTCTGTCTGCATATCACCTTTAAGAATCTCCTGTAAGGTTGTCCAGTCAGTATCCGAAGCAATGTCCTGTAGGTGTCCTTCATGGTGCTCCTTTCCTTGCTCTGCCCCTAAATTGGCTAGGAAGTCCGCTGCCTTGTTCCCTTCGCACCTGGTGTGCTTAAAGGATGTGGCTTTGTTGATCTGTAACCAGGTCTGGAGAGATTCAAGCCTGGTTGCCATCCTCCAACTCCTACTGACTTTCTAAGCTTCTGACCCTTGTTGTATCTTAGTGGCCATGTTAATGATGATTTGAGAGTCTCCTTCTGCTATGAGGGGAGTGTATCTCTGATTTTGAGCAATTTGGAGTCCTCTCCAAAGGCCTTCCAGTTCTGCTACATTGTCTGTATTCCATCCTATGGATCCAAGGTAAACTCTAAGCGGGATGCCCTGAGAGTTTCTTATCACTCCTCCATATCCTGTGATGCCTGGGTTTCCTTTAGATGCTCCATCAAAGTTGAGTATATATGTATTTGTAGGGGCAGGTTCCCAGTTGGTGGGCGTATTTTTCTTCCTAACAGAAGTGCCTTGAGATGAGTTAGGAGGAATGATTTGGAATTGCCAATTGTTCCATATGGCCTGCTCCTGACTGCTGGAAGGGAAATCCTCCTGGGACCAGCCTTTAGTCGAGAGTGTTTCCTGAAGGTTCTTATATATGTTTGTCCATACTTGCTCCAAATCCGTGGCCTGGTTTTTGAATATTCTCCGATTCCATTCTTTCCAAATGTTCCACATTACTGTGCCTGGGATGATTTGCCATAAAGTGTTGAGGATGTTGCCTTGATAGGATCGTAAGGTGTTGTTTATGTCACCCATAATTCTTCCTTTCTTCTGGCATCGAAATGAAACTTTCTCCCATATTCTTCTACTGAGGGGACATAATTGCATAAGATGTACTGTTGATTCTTCCTCCATTTTGCAATTGAGGCATATTGAAGGTCCTGCAAATTTCCTTTTTCTGAGATTATCCCAAGTAAGAATTCTATTATGAGACAGCAACCATAGAAAGGTGGATATCTTCGGCCATATGGGAGTTCTCCAAATTCTCTCCCATATTTTGTCTTTGATGTAGTGACCTTTTATGATGATGTGGTAGGCTTCCTCGGACGTAAATGATCCTTTCTCTGCATGTCCCCATCTTATTTTATCTTGGCCTATCTCCTTGATGATTTTTCTCCTTTTTAGCTCCTCTGCTAGAGCTGTTTGAACCGCCTCTGGACTGTGGAGTAAGATGGCGCTGGCTTCCTTCCATTCGCGATGGTCTGAGGTATTATTTGTTACCCAGAATTGGTTGATCTTTCCCTGTTGATTGATATCCTGATTGGGGATGTCTTGGATGATATTGGTTATGCTCGGGAGTTGCTGCCATGAGTCTGTCCAGAACCAAGCTGTACATCCGTTCTTTACTTCCCAAAAGCTATGTTTTTGTATGAGATCCCTGTTTAATAGTGCTGAATTCCATATTGCCGAACCTTTACTGATTTCTGTCATTCTTATGCGCTCCTCCAATGGTAAGTTGTTTGCATATTTATCTATCCATATTTTTGCTCCAATGATCATATTGCTGTGTTCAGGATCTCGGAGGTCAATTCCTCCTCCGATTTTTGGGAGACATGCTTTCTCCCATTTGACCAACGCCCATTTCCTATTTGGTCCAGAACTGCCCCATAGGAAGTTTCTCTGTAATTTTTTGATGGCTTTTAGGACCCATTTTGGTGCAGCCAGAATGGAAAATAGGTAAAGTGGCATCGATTGTAGGACCGCTTTAATGAGCACTAGCCGACTGGCCATATTTAGGGATCGATGAGTCCAGAGAGATAACTTTGCCTCCAATTTTTCAAGAAGAGAGGTCCATGAGGAGTGCTTCCTAGCATATGGAAAGAGAGGGTCCCCAAGGTATTTGGAAGGCAGGGAGGCAATGGAGAAGCCAAGAATGCGGGCTATGGCTCGCTGGGTGGTCGGATGGGTATTGAAGAAAAAGATCTGGGATTTTACTTTGTTAATAAGGGCTCCCGAAGCTTTAGAGAAGAGATGAAGCAAAGAATTTAAAGTTCGGGCTTCTTGAACCGAGGAGTACCCAAAAATCATGTTGTCGTCTACAAATTGCTGGTGGGAGACCGTGGGGGCTTGGTGGAGGGTAATGCCTTTTATATCTTGTGAGAGGATAGCAATTTTGATGCATCGAACTAGGCCTTCTGCCATTATTATGAATAGGAAAGGCGAAAGGGGGTCACCTTGTCTGATACCTCTTGAGGAGCGAAAGGTTGAAGTCGGAATGCCATTTATGAGGATTGAAAAAAGGGTAGAAGAGATGAGACTACTAATCCATCGGATCCAAGCATTGTCAAAGCCAAAAGCCTTTAATATCTTTTGCATGTATTCCCAGCTTATACTATCAAAAGCTTTTGAGAGATCAATTTTGAGAAGCATACCTGGTTTTTTTGATTGCGTGAGGGAATGGATGATCTCATGAGTAAGGATTATCCCATCCGTTATTTGACATCCCTCAACGTAGCCAGACTGTTCTGGAGAGATGATAAAAGGAAGCACCGGTTTTAACGTCAGCGCCACTACATTGGATACAATCTTGTAGATAATATTGCATAAGGCTATGGGTCTGTATTTATCAGGTGTATTGGACTCCTCCGATTTAGGTATTAGAGCGATGAAGGTTGCATTTAAGCCTGGATACATCCATCGCATGTTGCGAGATTCTTCGACCACTTGCCACACTTCCCATTTTATTAACTCCCAGAAGTACTGAAAGAAATTTGACGTCAATCCGTCAGCACCAGGTGCTTTACCTGCTTTAAGGGAATTAACAGCTATTTCCACTTCCTGAAGGCTGATCGGCTTGAGAAGTAGGGGATTTTTCTCCTCTGTTATGAGACGCGGAATATGCCTTGTGATGCTGTCTATTGCTTCTGCTCTATTGATATTTGGCTCCTTGCTCATTTCCCTCAAGTAGTGTACAAATTCTTGTTCAATCCCTTCTTGGGTTTCAACTTTTTCTCCTTGAGCATTGGTTACTTGTGATATTTGATTTCTCATTCTCCTTTGTACTATCGATTTGTGGAAGAACTTGGTATTTTTCTCGCCCTCCCTTAGCCATCGGATTCTTGATTTCTGTCGCCATAGAACCTCCTCCTGTCTCTCCTGTTCTAGAAGTTTGCTTTCCATATCTTGTTCTTTTTGTGCGAGATATTCTGAGCGCCCCTCTGAGATAATTTGCTATTGCGTCTTTTTGATTTCTTGGATAATTTGTTCTTTTTCCTTTAAAATGTTGCCAAATGTAGTTTTGTTCCAGCGTTTGATTTCTGCCTTGAGCATCTTCAGCTTTTTTTGGAATCTTGCCATTTTGGTATGTTCAATTGGATTGCAGTTCTGCCATGTCTTGTGGATGAATTCCTTGAATTCTGGATGGGAAAACCAGAAAGCTTCAAAGCGAAATGGCCGTTTGATGCTATTTCCTGGCCGATTCCAATGCAGTTCAATGGGCCAGTGGTCAGATCCTGAAAAAGGAATAATGTGCGCCATGAATTCTCCACCGATATGGATGGCGTTGTCGGATATTAGAAATCTATCCAGACGGGATGCGATTTACAGAGGGGCTGCCCATTTATTCGTCCAAGTGTAAAGGCCATTAGCTGTGGGCACATCGATCAGCCAATTATTTTGAACAAAATCTTTGAGTAGTGTGCCATCTCTGTTGATCCTGCATCTTCCTCCTTGTTTTTCTTCTGTTGAGGCTATCATATTGAAATCGCCTCCCGTTACCCAAAACGGATATGTTCTGTCAAAGTTGAGCTGTGATATAGTTTCTAGGATTGCTGCTTTCTGTGGTCCATCTTGTGGGAAGTAAACATTAGTAATGTGGCCATGGATGTTTGTGCCCAGAAGATGAAACACTGCCTGTATGAAATTTTTGTTTGCATGGATATTGTCTAGTTGTATTTTCCCCGCATCCCAGAGGATTGCCAGCCCTCCAGAAGCCCCTTGTGCATCTACAGTTGTGACTTGTCCTCCTAGCCAAGCTGTGGCTGCGATTCTTTCCAAGATTATCGAGTTGCATTTTGTTTCCTGTAGAAATAAAATGGTTGGTTTGTCTTCCATTATCAAATTTTTTAGGAGTTTCCCCTTCCTAGGGCTATTGAGCCCCCTAATATTCCAGGAAATCAGCTTCATTTAGAAGTCTTGGGGTTGGTGTTGTAGTATTTGGTGAGTTTGGCATATCTGCCTGACTCCACCAATACCTCTCCAATCTTGATTGTTCTTTCTAGGGCTGTCTTTCTACCTCTCTTTTTGCTGTCTTTGTATACAAATTTACCATCCCATTGACTGCCTGTTTGGATCCCGAGTGAATATTTCTTTTGATCTTTATTCAGAATTTCTACTAGATTGTCTACTTGTGTTTCAGGGATTTTGTCGAAGTTACCTGATTTGCAAGCTTGTTCCAGTCCGAGAATGTCAAGTTCCCCAATATCGATTGGTTCACTGTCATCTTCCATGAACTGTGCATCCTGAGTGCTGCCTTCTGCTTCCTTCCCCTTATCCTTGCCATAGGATGGGTTGTCTATATCCATATCCGGGTTAGTCCAAGTTTCTGTGGCTGGCTTGGTTTTTTCTCCTTCCTGGTTCTTCTTTGATGCTCCGGGATTGGTGGACTTGAGTGTCGTTGTGTCCGATCTAGGCTCTTCCATTTGTTCCTCTTGCCCCAGAATCCTGAAGCTATTACTTGTGGATGGTTGAGACTTCTCTTCAGGATCTGGCGTCACTTTTGGTGTAGAAGTAGACTTTTTGTTCCCGCATCTCCTGTTTGTAACTTTGGTGAACCCATCCTAAGTTTGTGGTTCTTGTTTACTTGGAGCTTCAGGCATGATGTTTAATGGGCAATCTCTGAAGAGATGTCCCAGAGTGTGACACTTCCAGCAGCGGAACGGGACATGCTCATAGTCGATGGCCTGGATCCAGTCATGGTCTTCATGAAAAAGGCATACTGTATCTGGAAGAGGCTATTTCAGGTCCATATAGACACATATCTTGGCATAAGAGGCATAGGTAGTGTATCTCACAGCCTTTGTTTCTTCAACGACTTTGACAAAATCTCCCAGCGCTGATCCAAGGGCTTTTAACGAGTCCTCCTCCCAATACTCCCATGGTAATGAGTATAATCGAATCCAGACTGGTGCATAACTTAGATCTTCCGTATCTGGGTTGAATCTAGCCTTCCATTCTCTTAGGAATAGCCCTGCCGAGTTGAAGAAGTAAGGCCCTCCTTCAAATACTCTGTTTCTATCTTCCAGACAGTTAAAGATGGTTGTGAAGAAGCCTTTTGGCCCTATTAGTAGGGTGACTTCTCCTTTTGGTCACCATTTGCTGTTGATCCAGTTTCTTAGAGCCCTTTCTGTGGGCCAGAGTCCCATAAATTTGCCTATGAGGGCATGGTCTCTCATAAACTCTATACGGGCATTGATTCGATGGCTTGGTAATTCTACTTCTGGCCTGTGAGCAGCAACAGGTTTGCAAGTAGAAGATCTTACCGTATGAGCTGCGTTACTCTTTGTGGTCTTCGTTCCCTCTGCTGTTGTGTTATTGGCTGAGACGTCATCGGTATTGACCGTAGGTTCTTGTTGGTTTCTGTCGCCGAACGACACCTCTGTGCCCTCCCCCAGCGGGGAGTCCATTGGATCTTTATGACCAAACTCCGTCGGATCTGAACGCTGCCACTGTCAGGTCTGAGCGAGGCAGAGCAGTGCAGCCTGCCGCCACAGGTCTGTGCAAAACCCTAGCTGTTTTCCATTGCCTTTGCAACATACATATGTTGCATTCGTAGCAATTGGAAAATAACAACAACCATTTACCGATTGATCCAAATCCGATGGAACCTATTCACATTTGGCCGCAATATACATAATACCAAATCCTTTTATATCTGCGTTAAAATGCTCTTATACCATATATCAACACCCAGGAATTTTGACGTGACATTCAATCTAATTGCAACCTGTGGAATTTCTGTATATCATAAGAGATCTGCATTTTTCCTTTTTATTGGTCTTAGACACCATATCTAGTTATCACGACTCACCAATATTTTTGTCTGTCCATAACACCAATGCACGCACTATTTGGGATCACAGATTCACTGGAGTGACATGTCATTCATCCCTCGTAGAAATTACATCGCCGATGTGATAATTTTGGAACTGCATTCATTTAAAACTGAATTTAATCTTACTTCTGGTTTTATTGTGATGGGATGGGACATGTCATTACTTCTGCTCCGATGTCAATTACAACGAACCGTTACAACTAACATGATATATCTTCCCTTGATTGTTGCCGGTTTACACAATGCCAATACAAACTTTCTCACTGATTCAATTCAAAACTGAATTAATTCAATTCCGGATTCCTGTATTAACGTCTTTCGAATTCACCAAATTCAACAGCGCTGAAAGTGAAATAAAACACATAATCTACAATAGAGACACAACTCAAAAGCCACATCGACCAATTTCTTTGATAAAAAATGTTTAAATCAACGATATTTTTATTTGATTATATATATAGCAGTCACATTTATACAAACAAATAGAAATTGGCTTTTGGCCTCCTTTACGCTATAAAAGGCCACTGTTCTACACAAAACACCATCCTTTATTCCATCTGAGCTTTCGCTCTACAAATCACACACTAAAAACTCTCTACTAACTCCCCCTCGCTCATCACATTTTTCTCCTTTTATTATTCACTAAATCTCCAACAATAGCTAACGAAATCTTCTATTTTTAAAGATCTAACAGAAATCTTCTAATTCATAGCTTCTCATGCACACCTAGACTAACAACTCTTATCTCTATATTTAAAGAAGATAATCTCTTATCCCTAAATCTAAAATAAGACAATCTCTCATTTATTTACAATAACAAACTATTTGAGGAATCCAACCTCCTCAGTAAATCGATTTTGACTGACAGCCAATAATTTTCACCATGTTTACCCATGACATGTGAACAAATCTCCACATGGCTGGCTAATCCTGATGCTCCTGCATCAGACTCCCGAAGTTTAAATTAACCATGATCTCCTGATCATGCAATTTTGTTCCATGTCCTCCTGGATCCCATACTTGTTTTGATAATTTTTCCTTGGTTACCGCTGTTGTTGTTTGTCCCTCAAGTCTCCAACCTTTATGTTGTAATGCCTCATTATTTGCTGCTATCCTCTTCACATATTTCGCTATTGTTCTGCTCCATCTAATTTGCAGTTTTCCATTTCCTTCACCTGTACCATTTCTTCCAGCCAATCTTCCTTTCTTCTTTTGTCCTGTATTTGTTTTACTGGAATGTTGTAGTATGAGTTTCCATAACTCATCCAATTCTTTTTCCATATTACTTCTCATGTGCTAAATACTATTCTCTTGCAATTGATTGTTTTCTTGAATTAGAATCTCATAATTTCTATGCCAATACCCTTCCATATACATTTCTGAAATGTACAAATGCCTTTTCGCAGGTTCTTCTTTTGGTTTGTCATTCATGACTTCATCATTCCTTGCTTCAAATTCCAGCATACCTTCCATTAATTCGATCTGTTCTTCTTGGTTCAGATTGACTTCACGCTGCCCTTTTCCTGCATGTAAATCTTCATCAAAATTAATCAAATCAATAAACACAAATGCTTTACCTAGCTTCCTCATCAAAAGATTCGACTTATACCACAAATCTGCCATCTCATCTGGAAGTTCTCTCAAAAGTTCTGCACAATCTGCAATATTTGTCTTTAATCTTTCTTTATTTTGGCTTTCTCCAAGGTTAATGATCCTCAATGACTGCTCAATCTTCAATAGCTCAGTGTATCCTTTGATTTCACTAATTCTTTTGCCATCCTCCTTATTGTGCATATGACTATGAGTAGTCATTTCTTCAACAGTCTTCAATAACTGTTTGTCTTTGCTCAAGTTGATATGACCTACAAACACACAACAACCTTCATTTTTCAAAATAAAATACCTTCCACTTTCTTTTGATGCTTCAAGCATCAATCCTCCATTATAGATCTTTTGGATTTCAGCAGATCCTTCTTGCAGTGACTTCAAATCAATATGAATTTGTTCAAGTTTCCTGAACTCATTCATTAGCTTTCCATTCCACCTCTGTTGCAATAACTTCCACTTCACTCTTATCTTCAATTTCCATCTGTATCTTCGGTCTTCTCTTGTCTTTCTTTGTATTGCCAGACCAATTTCTAGTTCTTCATTCTGCTGCCAGCTTCTATACTTCTGCAATTTGACACCTTCCTCAAATACACTCTCATGTAGCTGATCATTCCTTCCAAATTGCTGGTTACTTCCATATTCATTTTGCTGAGTTAATATTTTTATCTCCTTCATACTTCTGAGGACATAACTTCCTTGTTGCTCATGATCTTTCATCTCACTTTCATATAATCGCTGCTCAATTTCTCTGATTTCAGCATCATCTTTTTTCTGGCAACCCTCCTGAGTTGACCTATTTTCTACGTCATCATATTGCAAGCATCTTTCATCAATTCTATTAAACAAATTCATTGGTTTACCTTCTTGTAGTCCCACTATGGAATTATCGTTAGACTCCTCATCTGACTGTTTCACACCAAACAGAATTTCATCTATGAACTCCTTCTGTTGCAATAGATCAATGCCTTCTTCCTCTAAAAGGGATTCACTATCATACTTCACCTCAAGAGCTTCATTCCTATTTGTGGCAATTTCATCCAACTATCCATCATCCTCTGCATATCTTGCAAACATACACAAACTATAAGAATCAAAATCACAAGGCTTCATTGCCTCATCTGCTTCCTTTGTCAACATATCTTCGAATTGTTCTGAACTATGCCAATAGTCCATGAGATCTTCAGCTAACCTCTCATTATCCTCTTCCCGCAACATTTCACCTTGTTCTAGTCTGCAAATGGAAACTTCCAATTCTACCTCTACTTCTCTGAGTTTCTCTGATTCCTCTTGAGCACTCAGTCTCTGCTCAATCTTTCTCAATTCTTCTACTATCTCTGACTTCACTTGCTGATTTCTCCTTTCTCGTAGCCTTTTCCATTTTACTCTTCTCCTCATGGTCCAACCATTCTTCTGGTCTTTAATAGTTCTCTACAGCATCTTCATCAATATTTCAATCTAGAAATTTATCTCAGCTTTCTCTCGGTCAAACTCTTCTTGACTCATCCTCATGCTTTTCGCCTTGGCACCTTCCTTTCTGTTGTCGCTTCTTTGTGAACTTCTGCTATGACTATCTGTAGTCATTTTCTTCTCCTCTCTTTCCATGAGCTTCTCACTCCTCTGCAACAAGCCTCTGCAATAGTAAGTCCTCATTACTACAATCTTACCTCACTAAGCTCTCCTCACTCACTCTTTTGGTAAGCACAATCCCCTATCTGGAATCTTCTCTCTGAGCAACACCTTTGCTCCCTCTAGGCTTCTGCAATCTCTCACTTTTTCTTTCGAAGACACTTCAATTGTCCTCTGTCCAATCTCTTATTGGATTCTTCAGCTTCACTGCCACTTCTAAGGACTTTCTCTATTATGCTTTTAAGAACTGATCTGGTTCTTCTCTCACAACTTCTCTTGGTCTATATTGTTGCAGTCTTCACTCTTTCAACAGAGCCAAGCTCTAATACCAAAATGATGATAGGCTACCCTGCCAAACCCAGAACCCTTTACATCCATACATATAAACATGCATCTCAGCATTTACCCAAATTAAAACCTCGATATCTGCCAAATTCACACACTACCATTTGCATGCGGAAGCTTTTACAAAAATGTGGTTCAAAATCATTCATATTCGGTCGACCAAACCTTGAATTGTACATGCGCCTTTTAAGACTTCCAATCCAATTAACATTCAAATGATCTCATAAGTTAGACTCAATACTTCTCATTCATCACTTCCATTTAACCACAATCATTCACATATGATTTTAACACCGGAATTTAAAACCAAAGGATGCGGCCATGCTTACCATTTCATACCTATTCACGTTCTTTTCATAATTCTATTGCTCGAAAGTTTGACTCTATTTTGGCTTTAGATACCAGCAATTTTGAATGTTAAAGCTCAATTTTCAAAGGATCAACCAATAACAACATTATTACCTCCGCATCGACCAAATGAAGTTCATCTGCTTGCAATGGCTTTCAGTATACAAACAAAAAAAATCTTGTTGACTTCTAAAATGCCTGAATGCTGAAATAGAAATCCTATTTCAAACTAAACATAGGAACTGAATTCCTTTGCTTCATTCATACAGGGCGCAACCCATACAATTCTTTTGTAAACATATAACAGATACAAACCACTATTTAAAAAAACATTTGCAGCATACATATGTTGCATTCGCAGCAATTAACAAATAACAACAACCATTTAGCGATTGATCCAAATCTGATGCAATCTATTCGCATTTGGCCACAATATACATAATATGAAATCCTTTTATATCTGCATTAAAATGCTCTTATACCATATATCAAGGCCCAAGAATTTTGACGTGACATTGAATCTAATTGCCCTGTGGAATTTCTGTATATCATAAGAGATCTGTGTTTTTCCTTTTTATTGGTCTTGGACGCGATATCCAGTTATCACAACTCACCAATGTTTTTGTCTGTCCATAACACCAATGCACGCACTATTTAGGATCGCAGATTCACTTGAGTGGCATGTCATTCATCCCTCATAGAAATTACATCGCCGATGCGATAATTTTGGAATTGCATTCATTTAAAACTGAATTTAATCTTACTTCTGGTTTTATTGCGATGGGATGGGACATGTCATTACTTCCGCTCCGATCTCAATTACACCAAACCATTACAACTAACACGATATATATTCCCTTGATTGTTGCCAGTTTACACAATGCCAATACAAACTTTCTCACCGATTCAACTCAAAACTTAATTTAATTCAATTTCGGATTCCTGCATTAACTTCTTTCGAATTCACCAAATTCAACAACGCTGAAAGCGAAATAAAACACAGAATCTACAACAGAAACACAACTCGAAAACCACATCGACCAATTTCTTTGATAAACAATGTTTAAATCAACGATATTTTTATTCGATTATATATATCACAGTCACATTTATAAAAACAAATAGAAATCGGCTTTTGGCCTCCTTTACGCTATAAAAGGTCACTGTTTTGCACAAAACACCATCCTTTATTCCATCTAAGCTTTTTCCCTACAAATCACACACTAAAAACTCTCTACTAACTCCCCCTCTCTCATCACATTTTTCTCCTTTTATTATTCACTAGATCTCCAACAATAGCTAACGAAATCTTCTATTTTTAAAGATCTAACAGAAATCTTCTAATTCGTAGCTTCTCATGCACACCTAGACTAACAGTTCTTATCTCTATATTTAAAGAAGATAATCTCTTATCCCTAAATCTAAAATAAGATAGTCTCTCATTTATTTACAATAACAAACTATTTGAGGAATCCAACCGCCTCAGTAAATCGATTTTGACTGACAGTCAATAATTTTCACCATGTTTAGCCACAACATGTGGACAAATCTCCACATTGCTGGCTAATCCCGATGCTCCTGCATCAGCAGGTGTTACATTCACTTTGACAACTGAAACTATAGCTAAAGAAACAAGTATTCTGAATGTGGAAGAACAATGGAACAAGGGATAGCTAGTTGACAAAGAGCATTATGAGCCTTATATCAAGGTTGGCTATTAGAGGTAGATCAGTACAGTGTTCCCTTTCATATACCTTCAAGACACATATGCTCCATTGATGAAGATCATAATCAAATATTTCAACTGTGAAGACAGATTTTCTCACCTGTACGCCTACCATATCAGATTATTGATGAATTTCACTAGGGTGAGGATGATGAACCTCCCCTATTTCATGTGCCAGAATATTGATACAATGACCACTTTTGTGAAAGGAAAGCCTCCTCATCAACAGTACAATAGCATTTATCACTTTGCATTGATCAAGATTATGGCGTTGCATCAACTGAGCTTGCTAAATGTTTCGTGGGATGATTTCATTTCACATGAGGTTTTCACAAATCCTCAAGTGACCCCATCAGTTTTTGATGAGGAAGGAGGGCCTTCACATCAGCAAGAAGTGCACAAGACTCAAACCACCAGTGTGCCTATATTCATCACTTAACAAAAGCGGACAAGGAGGCTATTTGTGGCGACAAAACAAGCACTATCTCCACCCGGGGTGGAAGGGGTCTTGTTTCCTTCAAAAGCAAAGTAGGTACAGGACAAAGGTAAACAACCAGTGCATGATGAGGGGCCTTTGGAAGGTCAAGAGACAGATTTCATTCTCATTCAGGATAATGATGTTGATTTGGGCCCGCAAAGCTCAAGACTGAAAGTGATCATCCAGGAACAAGAAGCGGATATTCATGCCTTAGCTCTTAACCTAGAAAGAGCTAAGTGGATTATAAACTACCTTGAGCAAAGGAACAAGCAATTGGAGGATCAACAAACAATCATGGAGCTGCAAAACATAAGAGAAAACCAGCAAGCAGCCACGAGGAGAAAAATACAATTGACACCACTAGAGCAAGAGATTGAAGTTGATCGTGAATCTTGGCTAGAAAGGAAAAATATGCTATTGGAGAAGCCATTGGAGAAGGCCAACAAAGAGAAAAAGATGTTGAGGCACATGGCCTATCACTATTTGGCGAGAAACAAGATTTGCAAAGCCAGGATAAGGACCTTGAAGGCCAAATTCAGGAAAATATTGAGGAGGAAGAAAGACCAAGATAGACTCAAAATCTTGGTTGAGGCTTCCTTAGCCCAACATAGTACTTGATGCAGGTCATTTAGCTAAAATTTCAAGAAATTTGGCACACTTTTTGTCAATTTCGAATTTTTGGAGGAAAAAACGGGATTTTCTGCCTAGTGCGTAGCGCCACTTGACGCTCGGTTTTGCTAGGGACCTCCTCTGGAGGAAAACTCTACATTTTTGGACTCCTCATGCAAAATTATGAATGCCCAAAAATGGCTAGAAAGTTTTGTCAAGTCTTGAGCTCCCAAAAGGGTCAAAAACACCTGAAAAATGCCCTTTCTGTTGCTTTTTGGCAACACAGGAAGAAGTGTTGGGAGAACTCATGTTTGGAGGGGCAAATGGACACCAAATTTAGAAATCTAACTTGTTCTAGAAAGTAGACAGATAGGTATTTCCAAAAACCGATGTGGAGAAAATTTGGTGCATGGGAAGGCCTCCAAAATCAGATGCAAAAAGGAACTACGCATAGTGACAGTGGTGCGATGCACAAGATGGAAAATTATCATGTTTGCCAAAAAAACTCTGTTTTTCGCTCAGTTTTTTCTCAGTTTGACTTTTTTTCTCTCTCATGGTCATAATCATGATGTAATTTGATGGAATTTGATGGAAGTTTATGTAAAAATGTTGAAAATGCACTCATGGAGGTAGATACATCATGAAAAGGTAGTTTAGAATTGAATGAATCAGTTTCCTATATTTTAGAGGCAAGCTATTCCACTACCTATTTTTCAGTTCTTAGTTCAGATCTTGTTGGAATAACTCCTAAACTCATGAATTCAACCCCTAAATCCTAGCATGAGATGTTTGTTGCTTATATCTAGTAATTTTTCAGTCATTTGTCGAGGTTGGACTTTTGTGAAAGCTTTGAGCAGTATTGTACATTTATCTCTACAGTTTGGAAACGAAATAGACCAGGGTTTGCAGCATTTTGTGGGATTCTTGTCGAAATTTGATTTGGTATTGTTTTTTCTTATTTAACTCAAGTTTAAATGTGTTTATGTATGCCAACATTTCTCTTTGTTCAACTTAACTAAATGAATCAATGATAAAGGTAGAAATTATTGAAGTTGTAGTGCTCTACCTAGGGTTTGTTTAGTTATTTATGTTTTCTATTGTTCGAAGAGGATACCTGAGACTCTCATGCCTTCTCCAACTCCTCACCAGTCTTAAGACTCTCCATCTCAATAAATTTAAAGTACTAAAGAATTTGCCTACCTTGCCCCACAAAAACCTCTGCAAACTGAGTCGATTCCCCGGACCCAAATCTGCCTTTCACATTTGAGCCAGCAAACCATCATAAAACTCAATCAAACTCCTCTAAGCATATACCTAGCCTAAAATTAGTCTTTACATAAATCATCTCAAGCCTCATTCGCTATATTTTCCTTATATTAACAAGGAGAGAGCCCTCTCGAAACCTGGTAGGGCTAGCTACCAGGTTAAGCGTGGTTTGATGTTACCCTAGATCCTGCCTTTCTCAGCATAATGTAGATTAGGCCCTAACATATCATTTAAGTAGAATTGACTATAGAATGGGGAACAAATAAGGATGTATGAAAAGCCTCTACTTTCATAATAACCATTAACGTTTCATGTTAATGATGTGAAAGTAATTGTAGTTTATTATGATATGTTTACCTATCATATAGAATGGATATTGTTTACATAGTCATTATTAATATGGAATTGATCATAGAATTTTAATAAATTAGTATGCATATCAATGAGTCATCAATGAAAACATCACTAAAAAGAGAAATGTGATATTCTAACTCATGAATAAGACATGTAATGATAAAAATGATACTTGAATGATAATTATGTTCGATGCATGGATCTTAATTATTAATATTAGATAAATATTGGGATATATGTGTATGCATGTGTGTTATGAGCATGAAATTTCTAATTTTGATCAAACTAAGAAAATAGAGGATATGAATATCCTATAGGAGCCCATAACTAGGATAGATTATTTGCAAGATCTTTTGAATATGGGTCAAGGACAATAAAGTACCTTCATTAAAGATATACTAATTAACCTATACTTAGTGTACCACTTGAAGCTGTAGAGCTACGCAAATAGTGGAAGGCTACAAGCTTTATAAATTGCCAAAATTTGAATAGAACCTTAGAGAAATATCATGAGATTCAAGAATTATTGGTATACAACATGAGATGAGTTCATACACCATCCCATGAAGCGTCAACACTAGTCTAAATATAGATACTTGTTCCATGGTGAGTGAGGCCACTCACACATCATGAAGGGGAAAACTAGGGTTTGTTAGTGAACAAAGGTTGCTTGATTATTTGAGCACCAAGAAGGGGGAAATTGTGCCACAAATGAAGAAATATCAAAGGAATAAAATTGATTATTTATACATTTTTTTACATTAATATACATTGTTCCACAATCATCTTGCATTGCACATATTTCCATCAATAAATAATGGTTAATATCTATTTTGATGCATTATATAGGAATTGGTGTCAAATTGATACATCAAGATCCCTATTGCAACGAGGTCAATGTCATAAGGATAAGTGCATTTGTATTATAATCATGTAGAGAAATAAGTGTGTCCAGTTACTGATATACATATGGATTACTTCATTAAATATCATACTACATGTATAGGATTGATTGTTTATGTCACTATCATGATGACAATGGCATAACCTTCTTTCTCACTTTCTCGATAATTAGTATAATATCTCAAGAATATCATCAACTACCGACCGTAAGATTATTGATATAGGGTTTCCTAGGGTCATTGTTCATATGCACTTTAGAGGTCTCATTAGTTCATATGAGTCATAGAAGAGATTTGTCAAGGAGACCTCAATCATTTGAATGTTTGAATTCAGATTCCAAGTCTTCATAGGGTTTCACTTTAGGGTTGATGATAAAAACATCTCAACATATATTTATTAGAAAGTGTAATATTCATAATATACAAGGTTTTTATTTCATCAACCGAATCATAAAGTAAATACTTCCATACTATAAGTCAATGTCATGCCAAACAAACTTTATATTAATGTCATATGTACCTAGTATAGAAGGCATAATTCTCATAGAAGACATACCAAACAATATTTTTAGTGGGGAGAGAGCTATACCATCATTGACAACCATGTCATGAGATAGACACATCGCCCACAGAAATAAATCATTAATCCATTCATTGTAAATGAGCTTAACCAAAGGGAGATTTGTTGGAAGGCCGCTCAACTGAAGGGAGAGGTCCCTGAAGGCTTGTCAACCAAAGGGAGTCAATCAGATCTACCTTCACCCACCCATATTGACCTAAATAAACAATGAATTTCCCCTGCTTGATTGGCTTGGGAATGCCAAGGATAGTACTTATTTGTTTATCATGACGATTGGAAGGGAAAACTAATGCCAATAATATATGCAAAATTCAGCCAAAACGTTTTTATATTGAGGTGATATGTATTTGGTATATAATCCATAATTCTTAGAGAATACATACCATATGAACCGTATAAATAATTGATGCCAAGATCGTATGCAAAATTCCATCACAGAGCCAAAAAAACTTTATATTGAGGTCATATGCATTTTGTATAGAAGCTATAATTCTCAGAAAAGACATACCATATGAAATGTATAAATAATGGATGCCAAGACTGTATGAAAAATTTGATCATAGAGAAAAAAAAAACTTTATATTAAGGTCATATTGAACTATATAATTAATCGATGCCAGGACTATATGCAAACTTCCATCACAGAGCCAAAACAAACTTTATATTGAGCTCATATGTATTTGGTATGGTATCCATAATTCTCAGATAAGACATACCATATGAACTGCATAAAAATTTGATTCCAAAACTATATGTAAACTTCCATCATAGAGCCATACATACTATAGTAGGACAATACAACATTTCAGGTAAGATGAATAAGGGTTTTGAGCTTACGTATGAAACAAACCTTCTTATTCTCTTACCTTTAACTCCTTCCTGACCTCATCCTCATAAGGTTGAAACCAGGAATCGATGGGTTCTTTTTTACTCCAACATGTTGGCTAATGGGAGTAGTATTTATGGGGGTATCCAACCTAATGGGTATGGGGGGAAAACCCAAAGCCATACATAAATGGGAGGGAGTGGGAGCATACAATTCATAACTATCCACGTTCGAGGGATAAGAGCCAGAGGCATAAGAATGAGATAGAGCATAACAGTTTTATGAATGAGAGGGTAAGGTTTTTGAGCTTACAATCATGAGTAAGGGTTCACATCATTGGATAAAATATGTATAAATTCCCTTGGTGAAAGTAGGCTAGTGACATCAGGGTAGGTAAAGGACTGAGAATGATAAGAGAGTTGGGGTTGAGATTATAGTCAAATAGAAAACAAAGGATACTAGATTAAATATTACCTTCATATCTTTGATGCTACATTTCTCGAATGCTCTCATGCCCACTACCCAGATTCCCTGTGGCCTCCTCAAATGCCCTCTTGTCGCGTTGTGTAATTACCTCAATTCTCTCTCTCCCTCCATGCTATGGAATACCCACTTGCTAACTCTCCTCCCACCATGTGGATTTCCCTCATGGTGGCTCTATGAACTTCCCTACTCGCTCTACTGTCAACCCAAAACCGCACTTTGATTATACAATTATATATCGTATTATATATAAACTATATAATGTCTATTATATATTATATAATATATATTCTATATATTCTATATAATATTATATATTATTATATATTTCCTATGAGTGGTGCAATACCCAAAAGTAGGTTTTTCAATTTTCACTTAACTCATTGATGGAATTTACATTGATCCCATGCTTTCTCACATTGAGTATTAAGCTAGGGGAGTTGGGCGACTGATAATCTGACATGAACATGAAGTAAAAGTGACATGCAAGTGCATGCTTATTTACTAAGTATGAATGTACCCATGTATATCTAAGAGTTAAAGGAAGCAATAAGCTAATCCAACAATTATTCATTATTCAGTAGTTATCCTTGCTTCATTCGACTAGTTCCCCACAAGAATGAAAGAGGTTTAAGGGAGGAAGGAAGTGAAGGTTCCAACATCATGAGAGTGGTGATGAAGAAAACTATAAAATTATTTCAAAAATGATCCTAGATGAAACAATGTCACACTTTCATCGATTAGAGAAAAAAATTTCAGAAAACACATGAAAAAATCCACATATCCATTCTTAAAGAAATTAAGAAATTTGTGTAATGTGGTGCACATGATTAACCTTAACTAAGATTAATGAATTATCTCTAAATTGATTAACAGTGATAAAACAAACTTATATGAGTGGGTCAAAAAATAGTAGATGACATTTGTGAGGAGCAAACAATATATCAAGAAAAGGATGCTTCTATGATGTTAAAATAAGATTTTATGAGAAAATGTATGAATAGTTCCTTTGCATAATACCAAAATTTAATTTACAAATTCTTTATTGGCGAAGGAATTTGGAACATTTTTGAATGCCAATCATCTCCACTAACAAGAGTAGCTAGTACCTAATAAAAAAATGACAATTTAAATGGGAATATTTTTTCCATGCTAGTTGAAAAATTGCTCAAGAAGCTTAGGAAAACTTATAGAAATGAATGGGTAATTGTGGTACCATTCTCAAATAGTAAAAGTAATTTTGGCTTTGTGGTGGGGGGTACAATTTGTGAGAATTCCTAAAATGGAGTAACCCTAGTGGATACATATTGAAGAGTCATTACACTGAGGAAAATAAGGAAATCAACTACAAGAGAGTGAGAGTAAGCACTAGATGAAGAAAAAAAGAAAAGGATGCTCAAAAGAATGCAATCATACAAGAAAACAATTAATATTCAAAAATTTTGAAGGGGAAAAATCTAAAAGGAAGTCATAGTGAAGCATGATGTCTCAAACCATCATCAATCCCAAAGAATAAATCCTCAACATTGGCAAGTCATTGGAGCTATAAATTGGTTTGATGATTATATATATGTCACATGGGAAGAATCCTTTATGGTTCATGAGTTGAATGAATATATAGAGTTGGTAGAGGTAGGAATTTTCACACTTTTATTGATAGATAATGTTGAAAGCATAGAGTTTGAGAGTTATGACAATATATGATATGGAATCATCTAAATCCTTATGAAATAACTCATCTCTATTCAATACTTCCCTGTGTTAAAATATTCATTTGGGAAACTTTACAAGTATGTTCTTGATGATCTTCATAAAGATATCAACTGAGAAAACCATGTAAATGTGAGAGAGATGTTGTTCCTTGTGATACCCCAGAAAAAGTGAAATTGGTTAAGTATTGAAGGATATAATAACATACTAGTCCGCATAAAATATATTAGAACCATACCCCTTATATGATTTACTATTTGAGTAGGATACCTCAATTTTTTTCAAACATTGCAAGGAAGTGATGCAACCACAAACAAGACAGTTTACTTACTATAAAGATCAAAATTGTAAGATCAATGAAATAAGCCTTCCAGTAAAACAACCAAATTTGATGAATTAAACTCTAAGAAACCGTTGACTATACTGTCCACTAGCTTCACCTACTACAATATAGAAAAAAAACCCTCCTCCATAAACAAATGTTACATTAGCATATACTCCTCTATGAGGGTGATGAAGATATTATAAATAATTGTTTCATATGTGAGAAAAAATGGGTTATGATGGATATACCACACACAACACAAATAAAATTGCAATGTGTGTTGGAGCATTAAATAAAAGAATGTTAACTTGATTTACGAATTTTAAGGAGAACTAAACAAAAACAAAAACGAAAATGGAAGTGAAGGAAAATTATTTATCATTCCTTCAAACTATGTGTGTATTTGGGGAACTCGAAAACAAATGTTAGGGGTAAATTTGTTCAAGGAATTTGATTACTTCAAATAATAATGAGAAGAAGTATGTCACCTTTAGAGACTTTTATTGGAACCTTCAATAAATATTCTACGTGATCAATAGAGTGAAAACTAGAATTAGATATAATAGGATAATAATAATAAGCATTTATATATGGTTGCATACCATCAAAATTTTTATGGGACATTGTTTATCAAGTCTTACTTTTTAAATATTTACTAAATCACATTTGTCTAATCGTCATGTCACGTGGCTCACCTGTCACCCAAATCGCCTTGTATAAAGATGATGGCGATGATGACAATGATGAAAAATATGACGATGAAGGGAAATAAGTTTTCTCAAATGGAATGGTGCACTCCCAGGCATGCCAAACACACGACACCCCCATGGTAGCCTGAACATGTTGCCTTTGTGTAGGTGTGCCCAAGGCACAGGCATTTTCCCCACCATGAAAATCAATGAAAACAAAATATTATCATTTTTTAATTCCATCTTATGTAATCAATCAATTATAAATCCAATTTTAACACCAAAATATTAATTTAGTTAATTTTTTAAATGTCATTATGAGATCCTCTTGATAGGTATCGGTTCATGGGAAGTGATGGGCTGAAAGTACTTATTTTGTATTGGCGCCCCTCGTGAAGTCAGACCGACCCTTCGATTTGTTGCATAGGTGCCCCCATCAGGTGGGTGCTCTGGCATGCCTAGCACGTGACACTATCATGGTTTCCTAGGCGCCCCACCCTCATGCAGATGTAGGTGTTTGCCACAATGTACAAATCAGTGAAAGCAATCATTAGGTTATTAATGAAAACAAAATATTATCATCTTTTAGTATGTCCATGTTTCATAATAAATCAATTATAAACCAACTTTTAACACCTAAACATTTATTTAGTTCCCTTTGGGAACTCAGTTCAGTGGAAGCCATGAGCTAACATTACTTCTATTATGTGGATGCCTCTTTCCAAGTGGGGCCAACCCACCAAATTTTTACATGGGTGCCCCCATAGACACGCACATGCCTTGCCTTCATATAGGCACCCTTAGGGTTGGGGAGTTCACCGTTTTGTTCAAACCAATGAACACAAATAATTATCTCATCAATGAAATCAAAATATTATCATTTTTTAGTACATCCAGGTTGTATAATCAATCAGTTATAAATCAACTTCTAACACCTAAACATGAATTTAGTGAAATTTCTAAAAATCATTCTAAGAACCCCTTGTGAGAACTCAGTTCATGGGAGGTCATGGGCTGATGTTACTTCTCTTTTGTGGGCACCCCTTTCCAACTTGTGTCGACCCACCAACTCTTTGAATGAGTGCCCCTATCGGGTGGGCACCCAAGCGTGCCCAACACGCGACACTCTCATGGGCACTTGTGCGGGCATTTGCCCTACTATGCAATTCAATAAAAACAAAAGTTAGGTCATAAATGAAAACAAAATATTATCATTTCTTATTATGTCCATGCTACATAATCAATAAATTATAAACAAGCTTTTAACACTTAAACAGTAATTTAGTCATTTTTCTAAAAAATCATTGTCAGACCCTCTTGTGGGACCCTAGTTTACGAGAAGTCATAGACCAACACTACTTCCTTTTTGTGGGGGCCCCTTTCCAAGTCGTTCCAACCCACTAACCATCACATGACCATCCCTATCAGGCTAGTTCCTTAGTATGCCCAACACATGACGCCCTCATGGACGCCCACATGCCCCACCTTCGTGCGAGTGTGCTGAGGGTGTGGGAATTCATCTTGTTGTGCAAATCATTGAATAAAAGACATTAGATCATCAAAGAAAAGAACATATTATGATTTTTTATTTCCATTTTGCATGATCAATTAATCATAAACTGACTTTTAACACCAAAACATCAATTTAGTCAATTTTCTAAAAAGCATTACGAAACCGCCTTGTGGGAACTTTGTTCATGGGTAGGCATGGGCGAACATTACTTACTTTGTGCAGACCCCCCTTTCTAAGTTAGGCTGACCCACCAACTCATCACATGGGTGCCCTTATCGAGGGAGGAGTATGGCATGCCCAACAGGTGATGCCCCATGGGTACCCTTGCGCCCCACCTTTGTACACGCCTGCACATGGCACAGACATTGGCCCTACTTTGAAAATCAGTGAACACAAATCATTAGCTCATAAATCAGGAAAAAATATTGTAATTTGTTAGTATGTCCATGTTGCATAATCAATCAATAATAAATAACCTTTTAATCCATAAACATTAATTTAGTTAAATTTCTAAAAATCATTATGAAACACCATTCTGGTAACTTAGTTCATGGGCAGTCTTGGAGCAACATTACTTCTCTGTCGTGTGCTCCCCTTTCCAAGTTCGTTTGACCCACCAACTAGTTGCAAGGGTGCCCTGATGTTCCTAGCACGTGATGCCCCAATGGGGGTCGGGTACCCCCCCTTCATGCGAGCATGCCGAGGGTACATGTATTTTCTCTGTTGTCTAAATCAGTGAACAAAAATCATTATCATGTCAATGATAACAAAATATTATGATTTTTTATTTCCATTTTGCATGATGATTAGTCAATTATAAACCAATTTTTAACACCAGAATATTAATTTAGTCAATTTTCCAAAAATCATTACGACACCTACTTGCGGGAACTCAATTTATGGGAAGTCATGGGATGCCATTACTTCTTTTCTGCAGAAGCCAATTTCTAGGTCAAGTCAGCCCACCGAACTATCGCAGTTGCACCGTGACATGCCCATCACGTGACACATCCTTGGCTGCCTACGTGCCCCGCCTTCGTGCAGGCATGCATAGGGCACAAGAATTCGCCTTGTTGTGCAAATCAGTGAATATAAATCATGAGCTCATCAATGACAACAAAATATTGTCATTTGTCAGTACATCCATGTTGCATAAGCAATCAAATATAAATCAGCTTTTAACACCCAAACATTAATTTAGTCAATTTTACAAAAATCATCATGAGACAACCCAGTGGAAAATCAGTTCATGGGTAGCCATGGGCTGACCTTACTTTGCACGTTTGCCTGACCACCACGTATTTTGGTTAACCCATCACCCACCTCACCCAATATGTCTGCTTAATGAGCCAAAGTCAAAATTGGAAATGATGGTATACACATAAATGAGCTTCTCTTCATTTCAAGAATAATATATCATCCACTTAATAGGGCCAACCACGTGAAGGTGGAAGTTCATATGAAACCTCACCCCCTGCGATGTCACTATCAATTCCATGATACCCAATCTATCTACTATAATATATTTGAAAGAAACATAGTAGCATTGAAACATAAAAACTAGGAAAATAAAAATTTAAGGTGAACGAAAGAGAACAAACCAACTAAAAACATCTAAATGCATACCTTGTAATTTTCAACATTTTGATATCATTAATTTTCTTCCTCATCCATCTCATCATATGTATCATCCAGTTTAGAATCCATGTACAAAGGATTCATTGTATCAATATCATCATCATTGTCTATATCATCATCTCGAACATGCTCTTATACATTTGGTTCAACTTCTTCAAGTTCTTCATCTGACACAGCATTAATATCATCTAGTCCATCCAAATTAAAATTGTCTCAATTGGCATATATTCCTTAAACTTCTTCTATGTCTCTGTCTAGCACTTCATGAAACCCCTACTCCTCTACATCATCTTCTTCTGCTACATTATACTTTACGGTCCTTCCTGTGGGATCATATCTAATAACATATCACCAACCTATTGTACCTGTAATGTATACATAAAATAGATATTCGCATTGGCTTGGAAGAACATATTGCTTTGATCCTAGCTCAAGTTTCCTTGTATCAACCATGGTAAATATGTTAGCATGTTCAATAACATTTCTATGAGGGTCATATTCCTGGATTCATAGCCTAAACCATTTGACATTGAACACAATTATTTTTAAGGACTCAAAGCCAAACTAAACTATATCATGCAGATACCCATATTGTTGATTTCCAAAGAGCTTTAGATGTTTGTCATGTCTAGAGGAAACATTAATAACTTGAAATATTACAGTTATGCGACTATTAGAAGTTTTCATCTTTTCATCCAAAATTTTGATGTGAATTTTGTCACAATTGCACCACATTTTGTTGTGGTGTTTCAACTTTAATACATCAAACACATAAAAAATGCATTATCAATTGATAAGCATGCATATATAGAGTTGCAAAATTTGAAAATTAAGAGAAAACCATGCCATATGCATCATTATAATTGTAAAATAACTTTATATGGGTGAATATGCTTTCTTGATAATCTTTTAAACCATGCCCTAAGTCAATTTACCTTTGTGTAATATTGGTATCTCCACTACGCGAGGTTCTTTGACCAATGTAGACACACAATACCATGATAACCTACCATTATTAGCTTATTTGCATCATTCAATCCATGCATTCATCCAATATTTATTGTTCGCAATGTATAAATGTATTGCATCCCACTCTCAATTGGATGTGTTAAAATAAAACAATTCACACACACGCACACACACACACACACAGATATATATATATATATATATATATATATATATATATAATATATATATATATATATATATATATATATATATATATATATATATATAATATATATATATATATATATTAATATATATATATATAGATATATATATATATATCTAATTAGTTACTACATTATACCTTCATAATTATGGATTACACAAGAAGGCTAAAAACTAAATAAGTACGATATACATAAAAATAAAAAAGTCAAATGTGCTATAAATCTCCACTATCTACTTACATCTCACTTTGCTTGTTCTACCTTTCCCCAATAGGTGCTCCCCTTCAAAATAGTCCACAGAGTTGACATCCAAATAAAGACCCAATACATTAATACCTTTTCCTTTTGCATCACTATATTGAATAATATAAACCATGGTTTCATATACCATATATCCCTTTACCATTAAACCCTTGGGATGTTCTCTTTCTCTAGCCAAAGCCTTCAATGAATTCAAGTGCCTCTCAACCATCCACATTGTTCTTAGTTTTACAGTCCACACGTTTCAAACTCCTTGACTTTGAGTATGAGGCAGTGGTCTTATGCATTGAAACGTTCTGGAGGTAGATACCTTTACATTTCACACATTAGACAAGGAATTTGATTTTTTCCAATAATTTATATCTTCTTTGTCCACTCATTTATATGAGAACCCCCCAGATGGGCGTGCTAAGCGGCATTAGTAAGGTGATGGGATGGGTGTGCAGGGGAGGCCACCTGCCCGCCATGCGTAGAGGTGACCTGTATGCTAGAGGAGAGGGACATTCCCGGCAGATTGGGTTAAATTACAGAGGATGCCAGCAAAGGAGCATTTACGCTCCATCCATTTTCGATTGTGCAACAGGGCTCGACTCCTCGCAAAACATGCAGACCATATTAATGGCGGGAGTTCTTCGAGGCAAGGGCAGCGACAATATTAACGATGGCAACACAGGCATTACCATGTTCATTCAGGTATGGTTTGGGGTTCTTCTGCCACCTTTGGTGCTGTTGAGTTTAAGCCTTGGTTTGAATACCCAGCCTGTTTTCGATTATCTCGGCTTTCTACATCCCAATTCGGCTCTGCCCAACCCTGTTAATATGGTTAGGCCTCGGCAGCGAATGCTAAGCCATCGTGGCTCCAATCGAGGAGGGTCCTCGCGCCCTTCCGCCGAGGCAGAGACCTTTCCTCACTGCCACTGCCACTTCCATTGCCCTCATAAGGGAGGTGCTAGCTTTCTAAGGCAGAGCCAACACCTGGAAGCTAGCCCTCCTGGGTCTTTGTCCTCGCCTTTTTTTGGTTCAGCAATCTTCACCTTCAACAGCCCTTTGAATTGCCCCTGGATCAACGCCCACGTCTCTGTGCATTCATAGATGAAGCCCAAGACGAGGGCGAAACCAGTGCACATCAAGAGTTTACCTCACCATCCAATGTCGCGAAGGCTATGGAGATGCCCTCTGCAGAGCCAGGGAAGGTAATGGAAATACCACACATTCAGAAGGAGGACGTCCAAACGAAGCCCGACACGACTGTGGCGAAGGAGGTCCAAGCTCAGGAAGTGGAAGAATATGGTTGGTGCAGAATTGTGGAGGAGGTTCCAGAAGATTAACTGCTGCTCTGTCTCAGTTCATGCTGCTCAGAAGGGATTTTTCTTACTCCTTTTTGGATTTGTCTTCGTGTCAAAATGTTTTTGGCTTTTTCTTCGTGTCAAAATGTTTCTGTATTAATGTGTCAATGTGGCACTGTGCCAACGCTGCTGTTCAAGGCCGGTTTTCGTAACATTTGGATGGATACTCTGTGTCAAATTCTCTGAATTCCCCTACGCGGGATTGTTCTTCTGTTTGCTATCGCCCCTATGTGGGAATGACTAACGGTCAGGTTCGCCCTCTTCTTTTGCTACAACTGGTTGTTCCATGCTGCCATTCTTCCAGGCAGCTGGATCTTCTAGACATCTTGAATGTATTTGTACTCTGTTTTTGTATATAATAGAATAGTGTTACCGAGAAAAAAAAATAATTATTTATATGAGAACCATCTACATATGAAGCAAGAAAATCACAGGTTTTAACAAAAGAAATATAATATAGGACAAGCTGACAAGGAAAACACATGCAGTAAAAAAATATGTGACACAACAAATTATTGAACAAATTATAGTTTGCACATAAATCTCCACTTACCTCATGTATTTTTGAAGATCATATATATCTTGTTTGACAATGTTTTCAAAGCTTTGTAGGAGAGATAAAGGTAGAACATACTGTAACAAAAATAATGATCGATCATTATTTTTTTCCAATTTAGTAGAAAAAAACACTAAGTAACGAGATGTTTCACCATTGTATAAAATATATAAACACCAAAATAATTACCTTAATGAATGTATGCCAATTATGAGTATTTACCCCACCTAATTCATGTTTCTTTGTTAGAATATTCTTTATGATTGAAGAAAATCCAGTTGGAAATTTGATTTTTTCAATACCCTCTTTAACAAGCTTACTCTACTAATTTTTCAATAACCATGGAAGGGTGCTTATATCTTGTTCATCTCCATCATTATTTGAATGAATCACAAATTGCAATGCATTGTTGGCCTCCTTAATGTCATTAATAATATTGACAATTTTTTTCTTTATCACTCCTTCCATCTACAATTCTCCATAAGGTCCCTATTACGTTATTCCCGATGTGCATTGTATCAAACAAATGAATAGTTTCTAGGTGTTTATAGTATGGGAGTTTGTTGAATTTCTCAAGATAACTTTCCATTCATTGTGGAGGTGCCCTATTATTAATGCCTTTACAACCTACAATGACAATCATAATTTAATATATTATAACAACAATACAACCTGTCAATTAGTACAGTGAATAAATTCCGCAAAAATATAAAATAATCCAAACATATCATGTATGCTAATACATAGACAATTCGATCCATACCTTGAGAGACTCTATTATATTGCAACTTCCATTCATGAGGTGTCATTTTCCATGGTCTTAATCTAGTCTCTTCCTTCCGATTGAAACAATGTATCTTGGTACTATGGTACCTATGGGTTTTAGAAAGGAAGTTCCTATACTCATCAAACACATCCTTTCCTAAGCTTCTTTAACGATGAGATTCCATCTTAGGACCAAAAACTTGAGAATAAAATTTACAATTTGTTCGAAGACATGCAAGAAATGGAATATTTTGTATATCAATTATTTTAATTATGTACAATGAAGGTCAAACTATTTAAAAAACATAGTTCAAATGAACTTCATAATATTAAACACTATTAAAGTGTAGGGTGACATTATTATAACATACCACAAATATGTGTTAGTCTAGGGGCATCGTGAATTGTCCATACAGGCATTGCATGGAATTCAAATTCCCTCTGTGCAACTACTAATCTAGAGATATCATACATAGTGATATCATTCCATATTGAGTAAGTAGATCTGAGCTCTCCAAATGGATTGACATTGTCAGCTACTAGTGAAAGCCTAGGGTTATGAGGTTATCTTTTAAACAATGGCGACTTTTCCTCTATATTCATAAATGCAAATCCATCTACAAGAATTCGAAGAACAACATATTCACTTCTATTTGTTGCATGGTAATCCATAATTTCTACTACAATTTTGCACCTAAACAATTATTGTGGATGTGGAATTATGTGAATATAAAGAGGAACCTTGCAAGGCACCTTTTTGTTACTTTATTGGTTTGATATCTACTCTCATCACATTTTGGGCATTTGTCTTTGAACGCATATTCTTTATAATAGAGAATATCATCATTAGAGTATGCATAAATAAATTGATACTCCATTCCAATATCTTTCATAATGGCACATAAATATTGGTACGTACAAGGTAAAACATTTAATGGTGGTAACAAAAATTTATCTAATAATCTACAACACAAAAAAATGGTACCGGTTAGTGTACTAAACAATATTAATCATACATATTGCATCCAAATGATACAAATTAATGAAAATTTGATGTAGATCAACATACTAACATTAAAAACAATGGAGAAAATAACTTATTTTCCATGTATATAGTACTAAATGTCACAAAATATATTACATACCTTAGGAGTTGTGTCACACATGTGTTTGAAAAACCATTCACCACCTTTAAGTTGACCAACAACAATATAGAAAAAAGAATAGATGTTTTTGATCCTTTAAAGAGAGGTTCAGTTTCCCTCTCAATTAAAGGTAAATCAAAAACACAGTCACCATACCGATTGTCATCACCATCCATTCCAATATTATTAAATATGTCATGTATCAAACTATTTTCCCCCTCTTCTTCAGCTATGTTATTAGAATCATTATCTTCTTCCATAGGATCATTAGCTTGATCCTCAATATTCATCTCTTTGTGTTTTTGAACAAACGTTTGCACTAAAACCACCTCTTCCTCATCAAGAAATGCCCTAGGGAGGCCATCCTATACAGTTACAATCAATAAAGTAATATTAGTATATACAACAAATATCGAAACGTTAATATAAAAACAACTTACAAATATAATATATAAGGAAAAAAGACAACAAAAATAAAGAGAAAGACAAATTACGTGAGATCAAGGAACAAAGACAACCAATCAATGATGATTCTTGTGTAATTTATCAAGATATTTAATAATATGTTGAAAAAATATAAGAAATATGTTACTTTTCTTGACATGTAGGAAGTGAGACAGTTTTTTAGATATATATACTCACAACTATAATAAAAAAACATATTGATCTTATTTTGTATTCATCATTATAATGTCATATTCTTTCTTAATATCATATTTCACAAAATATACTTTAAAAATTTATTAATAATGCTCCATAAAAAACCATAATTAACCTCTAAATCCTCTAGGTCCAGATTAACCCCCTAACATCTTAACACCATTCCCCTAAGCCCTTAAACCCCTAAGCCCTTACCCATAACCTAAACCCTTAAACAATAACCCCTTATCCCTAAGCCCATAAAGTAATTAACCTCTAACATGACCTAATCCATTAATTGACCCTAATGAAAATAATGAAATAATATTTCTAGTCCACATTAAGATGAAAACATAGTTCAAACACCTCCCTTTGAATGTTATAAAATACATTTACAATAGAAAGATAATACAATTTACAATACAAAGACATACAATCTAAAAATATACAATCTCTCTCTCTCTCTCTCTCTCTCTCTATCTATATATATATATATATATATATATATATATATATATATATATATATATATATATATATATACAACATGAATACATAATATATATAATAAATAACTTACAAAATGGATTATATTCATGTCCGCCTTCTACTTGTCCATAACCTCTACAATGTTTTTTAGCTTATTTTATTAGAAATATCCTAGCCTCAATCCCTTGCAATTTCTACAAGGGAAATAACATTTTCCATCCTCAAAAGCCCTCGATGTCAATCCCATGTATTCTTGGTCTCCTTAATGAATGTTATGTGACATTTTTGGTCACCAAACTTTCAGTGATGAATTTCTTTAAAAATTAACCTCAAAATAAACTTACAGCCTTTCAAAACAATCACAACTAATATATATAGTTAATATTCCAAGTTATATGACGTTAGTTCCTCTCCACACACACATACACATATTTATATTTATTATAATTATAATAAATATTTAATAACCCTATATATATATTTTATATTATACTCATATAATATTATATTATATTAATATTATATCTATATATAATATATTAATATTTATTATTAATAATATTATATTTAATTATAATATTAATGTTATAGTTATTTTAATTAGTTAAACTAATAGATCTAAGTAATCCCATATTAGATGTTGTCAACACAAAAGGCCATTAATGGTGGAGTTGAACATTATGCAATGGTTATATACCATTTGTCGGAAATTAGGCAACACATTTTCATATTGGATATAGCATCAGATATCCAACAGTAAAAAAACTCTCGTCACTTATTCGACGACATGATGGATTATAGGAAAATAACGAGTAATCGATGGGATAGGGTATTCCATCAAATATTCGATTGTGAAAGAAATCTCATTGGATATTCAACAGTAGTTGGAATTTAAAATAATAATAATAATAATTTAACATCGACACTTTTTTCGATTTTATCCATTCTATTGGATTCCGCTGCCGGAATTTCCACCCAAATGTAGTAGTGTTCATATTAATGTTTATGGTATGTTGAGTTTCATTGGGGCAACATAGTAACAACACTCCATGTTATAATATAGAGTGACAAGAGTTTCTAGTGGCAAAAGGGTCAACAAAGGGCCTTTGTGGAGTTAAAGAAGAAGATCAATCAAGGACCAATTCTAGTATTACAAAACTTGCAACCATAAGAGCTTTAGTGTGGGAGAAATAACATAACACATGCATTCATATTGGGGATATATATTGAGGAAAAAATGACATAATATATTGGGGAATTTATAGGAGGAAAAGTGTTTTCATATTAGTAGGTATAAAAAATTTACCTCAAAATTAATGAAAAAATATGAAGGGTTATAAAACCTGTTAATGAAAAATGGATACCTACAATATCTCGTTAAACTAGGGGGTTTTTAAATTGGGAAGGTGTATTGGGTTTGTATTGGTAGAGGTTAGATAATGTGATTGTTAGAGGTGTTTTGCAATATGTAATAAAATTACGAGTGTTGTTTAATATACCACGAACACATGTGATATGTCATAGGTTCATTTTGTGAAACCGTTGTGCTTGCAACAACCCCCAGAAGTGGAAATAAATATGAGTGGGTGCGCTATGGGAGTAGGTTTGATGTAAGGAGGAATACTTCTATGCTATCATTTAGAGGTATTTTATTGGTTGGTTCTTAACTAGCCCTCCCATGACAAGGAGCTTCATGCCTCGGTGCAAGCTCTAAAGAAGTGGAAACATTACTTGATAGAAAATAAGACAATAGTCCACACATATCACTAGCTAGAATAGTAAATGTAGGCCCAAGTTAATCTGCAACATACGAGGTGTTACAAGTGGATGGCGTTTTTATAGTAGTTTCACTTAGTGATCAACTACAAGAAGGGGAGCACAAATAAGTTGGCTGAAATGCTTCGAAGGCCACCCACATCAAATATTATGGCTTTGGGCACTTTGATGCACATGGATTCATTCATCGATGATGCATATAGATAGGTATATTAAAAGGATGAGGACTCCAAGGAGGTGTTTTAGTAATTGTAGATCTATCTTCTTGTGCATGATGGTGGCACGTTATTTTGTATGCTAGGAAATTTATGTGCCCTTAAAGGTGAAAGACTATAGTTGATTAAAGAGGCTCATACCTCTAAGGTTTTAGGGCACCTTGGTGGAGGGAGTAAACTACCCAACTTCTAGAGGTATGTGTAGTAGCCCGAGATGCAAGAGCATGTAGTCAAGTTCCAAAGAGAATGCGTGCTTTATTGCACCAACAAGCTTAGTAACATGAAAGAGGGTCTATACCATCCCTTTTTCATACCCACTCATCCTTGAGAAGGAATTAGGGACATGAATATTTGTTCAATGTAATTGACAAGTTCAGTAAGAAGTGCGTTTTGATGACCTCTAGAAAGGTCATTAGTAAGAAATAACAAAGAAATGTATCCCTTGGATAGGTCTAGGTGCACTTTAAGATACTAAGGAGCATTGTTACAAATAGGGACATGAGATTTCTTAGTGTGTTTTGGACTATATTGTGGAAGAAGGTAGACACAAAGTTAAAGAGCTCTACAACATTCCATCCATACACAAATTGATAGACAAATGTAGTCAACAAGACTTTGATGCAACTTTTATGAGGCTACAATTAGAAGCATCTAAAGACATAGGAAAAAAGTCTAATATATAAACAATACTTTTATAAAAAAAAAACCCACTTATTCTAGTGAGTCTCTATTGGAAAAATATTTAGTATATTTTCCACCACACCTTTGAATATTGCACATGGACAACAAGGAGTGAGAAGGCGTAAAGGAAAAATAATTTGTCGAGAATATTAGGCATACCCATTTAAAGTTACAGGTACACCAGACATTGTAGAGTTCATATAAAAAATATAGGAACAAATATGTTTAGAACAAAATAGAAAGGTAGTCTGATGTGGGAGATTGAGTATTGGTATAGCTGATTATTAGTGAGTGATTTGATTATAAAGTATTGGCAACGTATCGTCCATGAAGGCAGGTATGATAATGGGAGAATTAAATATAACCGTTTTTGAACTACTATAAGAACATAATTAAGAACGAGCCAATAAGCGTTTCTGAACATGGGCATTAATCGCTCCCCTATGTTAATAGCATACAGTAAAACAAATCCTAGGGATTTGAGTATAAAGTAATTACAATATATCCTAGTGGTGGCAGGTAGAATAATGGAGGGCATTAATCTCAAGCGTTCACATACTTCATTTATGCTCTCCTGTTTCTAGAGGCATAGACTCGGAAGTATGAGATATCAACATTTTCAACAACAATGGAATTCATGCTCAGCTCTCATACGAGAAGCATAGCTGTCATTTGCATAGCACTCGTCTTCTACGACGCCATGAACTTGGAGGCAACGCTAGCTTACGAAAACACTAAATTCCAATTGGTCCTGCAGGTGGATTCGACCACAATTGCAAATTAAAAAACGTGTCAAATTCTTCATATTTTCAAATATGATTGACTATAGAGGCAACGTTCGAATTATTGAAATAACTAGATGATCTGATCTCTGTTCTGTTCTGTTTTGTTTAGTTTTGACAGTGACCGCCATCCTATTGCAGTATTAAAGGTATTGTTGCCGCCTTTCTTCAAACAATTTCTCAATCCATGGTTTATGGCCAGTTTCATTTGGCAAGGCTTCTCCTTTCTTTGATTCTAATAAGGTGTTTACTAACCACACAGACATACCAACACTAACCTCACTATAAATATAAGTTCATCTATACATAACTTCATTATAAACATAGGTTCATCTAAACAAAAGTTCTATTTATTCAAAAGTAAATGTAAAAAATTGGGTTATTGTGTAAGGTTATTTATCAAAAATTCCTACTTGATTTTATAAGGTTATTTATCAAAAATTCCTACTTGATTTTAGAGAAATTAGACAAGAACAATCTGCTTGGAAAATGTCCAAAAAAATCTCACTAAAAACAACTCATTCATCTAAACATAACTTCACTATAAACATAGGTTGATGTAAACAAAAACACCATTTATTCAAAATATTTATTGATTAGAATAAATGTAAAAAATTGAACTACTGTGCAGGGTTATCTATCAAACTTGTAATTTCAATGAATTCTTACTTGATTTTAGAAAAATTAGACCAGAACAATCCACTTGAAAAACTTCCAAAAAATTTCACTAACACAACTCCAACTCCTTTATTAAATTTAGATAAATATTATATTGAAACAAAAAAAATATACTTCTTTGTGACATGGGCTCGAATGCACATATCAAAGATCTAAAAACTAAGCTGAATAAAGAATGGCCATAGATGCTTTGCCCACGCTGTAATAATAAGTGGTTCTGGCAACATGAGTGGGAGAAACACGGCAATTGCACTGAGAAGAAGGACCAACCCACTTATTTCGCTACTGCTTTTCTGCTAAAAGAAAAAGTCGATATCCTGAATATGTTTCGGAAGCATTATATTCGGCTAAACGGGTCAGAATGCATTGAAAAAGGTTACAGGACATGATGTTAAGATTGAATGCAGTTAAAAAAAAAAGAACGAACTGTATCAGATTTATTTATATGTCGGTGAGACGCGCAGCTAACTTTATCAATCGCCTTGGAAGACGTGACAAAGAATGTAAACCACCCTACATCACATTTCCTCCCTTAATAGACCGTGGATGTCAGCGGACTTCAACCCGCACCGCGTAACCACCCGGTATCAAGAAATATGTCCACAATTGAGAGCTGAGAGTTTATATCTCTCTCTATGTTCTGCGCATGTCTCTGGGATCAACAAATATAACAAAATATAATATTTAATGTTTACCTTATACAGCTATTTTGGATTTTATTATTTGATGTCTATGTTAATCTGGAGTTTGGATATTTTTGTTATATCAGATTTTACTTTTAATTGAACTCAGTAAGGGTGAAGTGATTTTGGGTTGGCATTTTATGGGCATGGACATGAATCTAGCTTCAAATTAGTTTAGAGAAATAGCAATTTTATCTATCCGAGTTTAGAGTTTATTATTTTATGATATTTGGAAGATTGAGAATGGAAAATATATTTTTTAATTAATCCTTTTATATATAAAAATATTTTTTTTATTTTATTATTTTTTTTTAACATTTTAAGTAATTGTTTCATTATAATTTGTGGTATAATTTAAGTTTTATTTATTAGTTTGTTTTTACCAAAAATTATGAAGATTTAGGTATAATTAAACATTAGAAAATTCAATTTTTGTTCATTTTTGTTATTATTATTTTAAATTTATTTTATTTCTAAGTTGATTGGTTGAAAACTTATCATGAGTTTGTTTAGTAATTTCTATTTTATTAGTTATTATTTTATCTTTTTTAGTTTTATTTCTTTTTATTTAACCTTTTTTTTATTATTTTATTTAATTTTCATGAATTATATTTTTTTTCACAATATTTTCAATTTAAAATGCCTTATATTATATTTAACAATATATTTTAATAAATTTAATTATAGATATTTAATAAAAGTAAACACACACATAAATAGATATTATATGTATGTTAATGAAACAATATTAATATTTATATATACGTTAATCATATTTTGTAATTTTTAATGATAAAAATATAATATTTTATTAGTTATTTTATTTTTGTGATAAAATCTTTATCTTTATTTATATAATTAAACTATATTTAAAATACTAACTATTATGAAACTCATATTTTATAATATATTTCAATCTTAATAAACATTACTCATATACATAATTAAATATCCATTATTTAATTATCTTAATGATCTTTCCATAATAATAAATTCTGTCGTCTTTTACCCTCTATTATTCTTTTGCACAACAACAACAAATGGACAAGGTCGTAGACGAGTACAAGGACATTTTCGCCTCACCCACACGGGTACCTCTGCGCTGTCAGGTCATGAACTCCATCGATCTGACCCTAGGCACACCACTGCCCAATGGATTGATCTATCGATGCTCTGTTCTCGAGAATGATGAGATCAAGAGGCAGATTAAGGAACTACTATAGAAAGGGTAGATCAAACCAAGATCATTACCTTGTGGGAGCGTGATTGTATTGGTACAGATGAAGGATGGGACCTAGAGATTCTGCATTAACTATCGCGCGCTGAACAATATCACTTTCCAGAATAGGTACGCAATTCTACAGATTGATGGCCTTTTAGACCAGCTCAAGGGGGCCAAATATTTCAGCAAGATTGACTTGAAGTTAGGTTATTACCAGGTGCATATCAAACCCTCCAATGTGTGGAAGACTACCTTCAAATCCAAGGAGGGCCTTTTTGAATGGTTGGTCATGCCGTTCGTATTGACAAACACCCTTGCAACCTTCATGAGATTAATGGACGACATCTTGTGTCCCTTCACCAATGCATTTGTGGTGGTGTATCTAGATGACATCTTGGTCTTCATCCAAAATTGGGAAGAACACCTACACCATATTCGGCAGGTCCTTCAAACGCTTCGACAACACAAGCTGTGTGCTAACTTGGAGAAATGCACCTTTGGCCTCAGCCAGGTTCAATATCTGGGGTACATCATTGATGAGTAGGGTGTACATGTGGACCCATCCAAGGCATAAGTCATTCAAGATTGGCCAGCCCCAACCACTCTAATAGATCTCCGCAAGTTTTTGGGTCTTACCAATTCTACCGTAGGTCCGTGTTGGGGTTCTCTCATATCACTTCACCTTTAAGTCAAATCACCAAGGGCGGAGTGAAAGAAAAGTTCTTTTGGTTGGAAACCCAGTAGTAAGCATTCTCCGAGTTGAATAATCGCCTCTGTTTTGCACCAGTGCTCACATTACCAGACCTGCAACAACCATTTTAGATTGAGACATATGACTCCGACTATGCCATTGGGGCAGTTTTTACTCAACATGGGCATCCAGTGGCTTACCATAGTGACACACTTTCAGAGGCAGCCTGAAAGTACCGCACTTATGACAAAGAAATGTATTCCATTGTCCAGGCATGTCATCAATGGAAGCATTACATTCTGGCGAAGGAAAGGGTCATCCACACAGACCATTGGCCTCTACAATTCATACAAACACAAGGGAAGTTGCAGAATGATTGCCATCAGAATGGTCCACCTATCTATAACAGTTCCACTTGAACATTAAGTATAAGAAGGGCAACACCAATAATGTCATTGATTGCCTCATCAGACCACCGGTCATGGCACTAATCACTGTGCTCGACTCCTTTGGGCACAAGGCATCGGGGTGGCCGCATGTTTACAAGAGCAACCTAGAATTCAGTAGCATATACCAGACACTCTTGGAATGGAAAAAAGTTCCAAATTTTCACCTTCATGATTCACTGTTATGCCACTTGCGACACATATGTGTTCCTTCAAGTGAGCGTGCCAAGATGATTTGGGAGGCGCACTACAGTCGGGTCACTGGACATTTTGGAGTAGAGAAAATAGTGCCAATATTGCAGAAGTATTTTTATTGGTTGAAACTTCATGAGGATGTTGGGAAGTACATTAGATCCTGCACTGCCTGTACCATTGCCTAACCAACCATCAAGAAGCAAGGTCTGAATAATCCTCTACCTACTCCTAACCAACCTTGGAAACCTGTCTCCATGGATTATATGTCAGGCCTTCCTTCTACTAAGCATGGCAACGATTGCATTTCCGAGATCGAGGACAAATTCTCTAAGATGGCCATCATGGCGGCCTACAAGAAGAGTATCTCATCAAAGGCCACTGCTAAGCTCTTCTTTGAGCTAGTGTGGGTACACTTTGGGATCCCACAGTCCATTATCACAGATCTAGACAACAGATTCCTAAGTGCATTTTGGTTAAGTCTCTCATCATTGCTAGATACAAAACTCACTGAGTCCACTACTTTCCATCCCCAAACTGATGGCCAAACAGAGGTTTTCAACTGAATGATCGTACACATTCTGTGCATGTACAACTCGAAGAATCCACGTACAAGGGATGAAAGTCTCCCCTATGTCCAACACAGCTACAACAGAGCTCTCCATAGATCAGCAAGCCACAACCCCTTTTAGGTAGGGTTGGATTTCAGCCATTATGCCACATTGATGTGGCCATACCATTTACAACCACTCAGGTAGATTCAGCTCACGTGCAGTCTGAAGGTGAAAGGGCTAACCACTTCATCAAGTGCATTCAACACATCCGCCAACAAGTTCATGATATATTGGACAAATCTAATGCTAAGTACAAGCAATGCCATGATCAACATCAAGTGTTGCACATGTTCCAGGTGGGTAGAAAAGTTTGGCTTCATTTGCAAAAAGAGCTCCTTGTTGGGCCCCACCGCAAGCTTCGCCCGCTCCGATATGGGCCATACACCATCACCAACCCCGTCTGTGAAAATGCCTTCAAGCTGAACATCCCACCGCTCCTTGGTCTACACCTAGTGTTTAATGTAGATTGCCTTCGATCATACTTCCCACCATTGTTGGACACATTTACCATTGCAGAACAACTCACACCAACAGAGCTAAACCAAGCCTGCATATAACAGGCCACTACTAATCGGATCATGGACACACAGATCAAGAGCACTCGCCAGCAGAAGATCCAACTATATCGGGTTCTCAAAGCTGGCCAACTCCTTCACCAAGGCAAGTGGCTCACGAGGGACCAAGTTCAGTAGAAATTTGCCCATCTCATGAAGGCACTCAATGCAATGGGGACCATTGCTTCCTAAGGGGGGAGGAATGATCCAGGTGGATATTGGTGGCCACCTTCATATTCCACTTGGACCCCAAACATTGTCTCTTTCAGTCTTTTGGTTTCCTTAATTGTAGAACAGTTTACTATTTTTGGTAGTTTTTTGGGTCTTGAACTTTTGGATCCGTTTAAAGGCCCTAAACAACGTTTTTGGGGAAAAGGGAGAGGCCAAAAATGTCCCAAACCAGCTTGCCGATTGATTTTTGGCCTTCTCTTTGAGATATTTGAAACAAGGTATTATAATAGCCAAACGGAGATCGTATGCCAAAGTTACGACCCTGGGAAGTTGATGTACCAATTTACCCAAACAGGGCCCACAGTTTTGCCGCTTCATCTCCTAGGGTTAGGGTTTTAGATGTTTAGTGTTTTCCATTGTTTCTCAATAATAAATAGGCCTTTGAGCCTCATTGTAACACAGTTCAGAGGCATGTAGCCATCACATCTCTACCTCAGAGATAAGATACCATCATCCGAGCTATCGTATTTCCATTATGTTTGTAAGCATAGTTCAATATTTTTCCATTAATGAAATGAAGTGTTTTTCTGCCACATCTCTATGTTTATGATTATCTCTGTAAGTTGTTTTGCTCTTGTTTAAGTTCAGATCAATGTGGCCTTAGCACCAATTTGCGCTGTATTTTTACCAACAATAACAATGGACAACCATGTCTTTGACTCTCGACACTCCAACTCCTTTCGATCATGTGCCGACTCTGATACCAGATGTTAGGATCACATAACACTAAGAGAGATGGTGGTGACTAGTAATACAAATAATCATGATTTTTTTTTGCCTATAAATAGGCTACATTTCATAGCAATACCATTATTACATTGATACCATGAGAAAAACCATGGGAGCAAGCCCGAAACTACTCGTAACTTGAGCGAGTCAAGTTTACTCTAACAATCATAACAGAAAATGCAATTTAAGTAATGCAAAATTAAATGCTCACTCAGAATATAAAGACGTTTACATTCTATCTATTACAAAATTATAAAAAATATACCAAAAACTATGAAATTAACTTTAAAATTTAATAAATTCGACTAATACTAAAAGAAATTAATAGATTCAACATGATGATGTTAACCATGGAAATGATTTACTTTTTAAAATGAAAAGGTAAATATAATATATTATATATATATATATAGATATACATCTTATAATATAAATATATATATATATATAAATATATATATATATATATATATATAATTCAACTTGTATTTTCAACTTATCTCCTTACATTTGTACTCCAATTTCGAGTAAGAGCACTCGTTGGATCCAAAATTTAATTCCTTATCCAAAGAGTACCCATGCTGCATATTTTCAGTGGACCCCACTACAAGAAAAATGAGAAATGCATGAAAATATTATTGCAATCATGTTTTCTCATATATTTCTCATTTTTCATGTAGCAGGGTCCATCGAAAGTATGCAACATGGGTACTCCTTGGATGACGAATTAAAGTTTGCATCCAAAGAGCTCTCGCTCAAAATTTGAGTAAAACCATAGAAATATAAGTTAAAAATACAAGTTGACAAAGTAGTTTTTCCTTTTTCTCTCTAAATTTTGATGATGTAATCTAATTTCATTTTATTATTTCCACTATTATTTTATAATATTCCTTAGGGGGTCCATTTTAGACCTCAAAATTTCTCTAATGTTTAATGGTAAGAGAAATGTTTTTAGCATTTGAAAATCACTTAATTTTTATTCAAATGAGTTTGTTTTATTTTTTATTTTCTTTCCTAAGAAAAAATGTAATTTTCATTAATAGTCCTAAATGTTTCATTTTGCATATGCACAAAGATGCATTAAAAATGGATGTTTAAAATCAGTGCACAAAAAAAAATATATAAGGTTTGTCCAACCTTTTCCAAAGTATTGTGTGATAATTACATCACTTATATAAATAAATATTCAAAATAAAAATCTTACTACCATCCATGAAATTTCTCATAGAAGAAAAAAAGTCAAAAGACATATATGTCATCAAAACATGACGAAAGATCTAGTTGCAGTTCTTCTATAAAAGGTGAGTGGTAGTACTCATAGTGTGTGTCTCTGGACTGTTCCATGATCTTCCAAGAACCCAAGTTTTGTTCCACGCCTGCCTTGGAAAGGGCACCAGTTGTTGTATTCCTCTTCCTATAGATATGACAACAAGAAATCTAATCAAAATCACTTTTTAATTCCACGGTCTCATCAAAATGGGAATCAGTGTGAGCATGTGACATGTGGTGACCTCATAAAGCTAATTTAGAACAATGATAGGGTCCTCGAAAATCTGAAGCTGTCTACAACCCTTTTTCGTAACAAAAAGAAGAAAAGGCTTTAGATTGTATAATTCAACATAATTATTAGTGCCATTGCAAGCTCACTTTGAAGTTTAATGAAGTGAATTTCATTTATATATAGAACTACACTCGTGCAATTGCCTTCAGTAAAATAGAACCCATAAAAATATGCCCATGGATAGGAGTGATCCACTACTTTTAGTGTGACATTCTGTGACATGTGAATAAACATAATATCACAAATTAAATCATAAGTAACTAAGACTTGAATTGCCATATTTTCAAAATTTATTGTCTTTTCTTGGAAAATGATGTTGTTTTCAGCAATCTTAATGCCCCAACTCATAATAAATAGAAAATTTATGAGTTTTTTTGAGTGCCTTATTCCCACTATAATTGCCAAACTTCCTTACAAAAGGTACCTGCCACATAAAATCTAAAAACAAACGGTGACCCACAATATTCCATATAGCCATGGCTAAAAAACATACCAAAATGTGGCTAAAGGGCATACATAGTGAGTTCACTTTACTTTTACATAATGAGTTCACCTTACTTTTATGTAAACTCGGTTTATATTATTTAATTATTTTTAACGAGCATTTTTTATTTATTTATTTAAAATTTTATTTTTATTTTTTTAATTAAAGGCCAGGTATGTAATATGGGTTCTCTGAGTAAATTATCTAAACTAATTGATTCTGAACAACAGCTAATTAGAACTATATGATTCTTCCCAATTAGCGCGGAGTCTCCTCATCAATAGGACTGAGCAAGAAGAGCTATTGAATGTAAAAACTACTATGATTGGATTAAGGAATGGACATTTGAAGTCTGCAATGAATACAATGACTATTGGCTAATGCATCCCATATGTATGAAATAAAATTGGTTGTGTCGAAGCCTGCCCTTAATTAAGAAAGGAAAGGAGGACCTGTTTCACCTAGAGCAGATATTCCATGGAGTAAGGGTGCTAAACCCATATTATGCTCAGCCCTAGCCGTTAGGCCAGGTCAATAAGTCAACTTGGTGATCCCACACATTCATGATATTTTTTTTATTTAAAAAAATATTCATGTTAATTTTGATTTAAAAACATATATATTAAAATATAATTAATTATTAAAATATTCATCTCATTGATTTGTAAATATAATACTCACGAGTAATTTTGTAAATAAAGATAATATCAACGAGTAATATGAAAAAGAAAACCACTTTGAAGAAAAAGATTTTCACCATTATGATGCCACTTGATTTTGCAAACATTGGTTGATCACCATCGTTATGTAATAAATTTTATCTCAATTTTTTTTTAAATGTCATGGTTGTGTAATTAGTTTTTACGTATGGTAAGAAATCTTTAAACCTCGTGGATATCCTTATCACTTAAGTATGCTCGTGTTTCATTTATAGAACATTGTTTGTAATCGGATTGTTTTTACAATATTATGTAAATCTTTTTATAGAATAGGTATTTAGATTATATTTATAATTTTTTATTTATTTTTAATATTTTTAATCATTTAATAAATATATCTAATTTTTTAAGTTATATTAAATTCATAATTATAACATTCTTAAAATTATATGGATAGTTTAAGAACGTAGAAAATGGAGAATGTGGATATAAGTATATAGAAAGTTAAAAGTTTTGTTAAATTTATATAAAGAGTTTAGGTTGGAAAGACATTATTATATATTAGAGATTATTTTAAATTACAATAAATTAAATGTGTTAGAATTATTATGTTATATTAGGTTAGATTTTATTATTTTATTAGGTTAATATATGAATTAGGATGATTTTATGTATATAATTATTACATGAATTTAATTTCTATTTATGAAAAGTAAAGCTACTAGTATGTTTATGTTAATGTGAATGTGACATAAGTAAAAACTAACACATACAAAAATGAAATTGAGAAAAATTCACAGGAGACAAGAGATTAACATTTTTTTTCATTTTGTATTCACATACACATGAATTTATTCTTATAATTAGTGTACAATTGTTATATGTGTTATATTTTAGCATACGTGCCATCTATTTCACACCAGACTCAACAAATTTTATTTTATTTGAAGTTCCAACATCCCTTTCCAAGTATGCGAGCTCCTTCATGTTTGAGTGTCTCAAGCTCTTCTTCTTTCTTTCATTTTTTCCTTTCTTTTTCCAACTTCCTTAGCTCTCATTTTCTCTTGTCTACTCAATGCCTCTAAACAATGACCAAAAGGATAAATTGTCACAATGGTTCAACTTCCCTAGTTATTTCCTAGTCTATCAACCATTCTTACATATGGTGAACAGTCATGGTGGCTCCACTCCCCAAGAAATCATTATTCCAATTGGTTCTAGAATTTGGATATTTTCTTAATTCAAAGGTCCTATTTTTATCCATGTTTGGGCCCCATATCTTGATGTGGGGTGTAGGGAGGCTTTCCCCCATACTATTTTCACCAAGGGGTCTGGGGGCATGGGGGAAACAAACCTTTGGAACACCCAAAATTGGGATTTGTGGACGGTTCCACTAAGGAGAAAATATTAGAAAATTTTCCTTGTGAAATATTTCTATTTTCATGGTCAGTTTGTACCATTCATCGTTAGGTCACAAATATGATGATAAATGTTATTTTAGGGTTTTTCCCTAGAAGGAAACCCTCCTTTTATGAGGGAATTGTATTACAGTTTTGTAATATTGAGAGAGTATTGTAATTGAGAGGGAGGATACCATGCGATAGAGAAGAAGAGGTTGCAGTGGGGTTCCCCACTCAAATTCCTTAGCAAATTTCCAAGACTTCTATTAGCCACCTTGGTATGTCTATCCATTTGTGAATGGTATGTGAAACTATCCAACAACTTGGAACCCATTTTCTTCCAAAGTACCCTTTAAAAATTCCCAAGAAGTCTAATATCTCTATCAAAATTGATAGCTCTTGGAAGTCCACGTAATATCATAATTTCTTAGAAGAATAAAATGATGACCTCAATAGCTTCATTGGTTTTCTTGCATGTTATAAAACGTACCATATTTGAAAATATGATTACTACAACCATCACAAAATGGTGACCTTTCTATGTTCTTGATAGTACCAAAATGAAGTCCATAGTTACATCTTCCTAGGGCCTCTATAGTACTCGTAATAAAGTATAAAACCATGTCTTATAACTTTTTCCTTTTGCTAACAAAAAAAAATATTATAACACTTAACAAACTTTTTTTACATCCTTGTTGATGTTGGGCCAATGTTGAACAAATTGTTGTTACTAATGACAATAGACTTATATCATTTATATTATATGTACTTATTTAAGTATATTAAAATGGGGATGCTCTTAAAAAGGTGAAGTCCAAATGAAAATTGAACTTACAAGGAAAATGTGTAAAGTGAATTTATGTAAAACATAAAAAATTGAAAGGGTGGTTTCAAACCCATGGTTTGTGAAGCCATGCTATTTTTCCATGGTATTCGAAAAAGTGAAATAAAATGGGAATAATTATTTAATTAATGAATTGAAGTGTCTTATGAATGGGCATGTATTTTCAAGAACAGTTATCATAATGTATAAAAGGAGAAAGTATCAAAAGGAATGTGTGCATTTGTGTAATATTATAATTTATGGACTGAATGAGTCATGTTGGCATTTTTAATATAACATTGCTTTCTAATATGCTTCAAATGGTAAATTTCTGAGAATATTTAGAAGAGATCAAGGGGAACATCTCTTAAAATTTTAATTTTTTCTTTACTATACTTCAAAGATACACACTGTTGAAATTAGGCTTTGTGATTAATGTCGATATCTGTTTCAAATGAGCCATTTCAGGATTTTCACTATAATTTCTTTTCTAAAATATTTCAACACATGAAATTTAGATTAAATCAAGAAAACGTCACATGGTACTTGTAACACAAGTTTCATATTCTAGTTCAATAAAATTCTTGAGATATACCATGTGGAAGTTCGGGTTTTTAAAAGGTCCTAAAACTCTTTTTCAATAAGAGATATTGGAACTTTTTCTACAATTCTATTTATGTGAAGAATTAGATCGTGAAATTTTGAGGATATTGAAAAAATAGCTCAAGCTACATCCAGTAAAGTCTCATATTTTGATTCACTATAAAATTGGAGATATACTCTTGAAAAATAGGGTTTTGAATGGCCTTGAAATAAATTTCAAAATAAAAATCATGGTAATTTTATATAAATTTTTTTTATGCATGTTATGCAACTAGCTCACAGAAAAGATAGATCAATGACTTAAAAATTATCCTCTTGAAGGCGGAAGCTCCTTTACATTACATAAATGAATAATTCTTGGATGATACAAATGGAAAGACCTCCTTGGTATATATAGGATTCTAAGAGGTCATAATATAAGAAAAGAGTACATAATAATAATAATGTAAGGGCACAACAGTAACAATAGTGTGCTTCTATGGGGCACATCAATAACAATATGGGGGCTATATGGGTACAACAATAACAATAGGGGACTACACTAACAATAACAATAAGGGGATTGTACACTAGTATTATAGGGATATAGCATGCCCCTCTCCTTCCAAAACGTTTTGTCCTTAGTGCTTAAGTAGTTTTAAATGCTTATGTATAAATTTCTCATCCTCCCATGTGGAATCTTTAGTGAGGTCCAAAAATTTCTAGTGAAAATGGGATCTTTGTCGCATAATAACATTTGGGTTTCCATGTAGCTTTTGAATTGTTTCCATAAATGTAGTAACAACTATATTGGATTTAAAAGGATGAGATAATGCACAAAAATGTGCATACTTGGTAGGTATGTCAACTACCACCATGATGACACTCTTTCCTTCATACTTGGGTAAACCTGTGATAAAATACATTGAGATCTCCTCCCAACATTGACTTGGAATGGATAAAGGTTATAACATAGGATATTAATTGTTTCAACTTTATATCATAGAAAAACCAAACGCTCTACCCAAACATTTGAATATAAGATTTGAGGCCATCAAAAAAAAAATCATTCTTGACCCTATGGTAAGTTTTTAAAAATCCTAATTGCCCTCATAAGGGGGAGGTGTACAATTCCAAAAAAATATTTTGTTTGAGTTGGGAATTCTTACAGAGATATAAGTGATCTTTGTATATGTATCTGATGTACTAGAATCTTGCTGCAAATTTTGAATAAGAGTCCACCCCACTTTGTCATTCTTAAATTCATCCCTTGTTTTAGTTATCTAATCGGGTTGGATAACAAAAATAGCACAGAGAAATGCTTCCAAATCCGCATCCTTTCTTGAGAGTGCATCTGCAACAAAATTTTTCTTTCCTTTTTTGTAGATGATTTCAAAGTCATAACCAAACATTTTTGTGACCTATTTTTTTTTCTCTTCTAAAGATAATGTTTGTTCCAAAAATTATTTAAGACTATTGTGATATTTTTTTTCCTTGAATTGTCTTCCCATTAGGTAAGGCCGCCATTTCTTTAGTGCATGTAGTATTTCCAACATTTCCTTCTCATAAATGTGTAAACACTTTCCTTTCATTAGACAAATTTCAAAACCAATGGGTCTTCCTTCTTACATTATAACAACACTAAGTCCATTTCTTGAGGCATCACATTCCACAATAAAGGTTTTTGTGAAGTTTGGCACAACTAAGACAGGTGCTTGTCACATTTCCTCTTTAAGATGTTGAAAGCCCTTAGTTGCTTCCTGAGTCGAAGAAAATGCATCTTTATTTAGTAATGTTGTTAGAGGTGCTGCAATTATCCCATTCTTAACAAACTTGCGATAATACCCTATCAACCTGAGAAATCCTTGAATATTCCTTAAGGTTGTGGGGATTTTCCATTCCTTAATGGCTTTAATTTTGTCAGGGTCTACCTTAACACCCTTTTGAGGTACAATATGGCCCAAATATTCCACCTCTTCTACTCCAAAGAAAAATTTGGATGTTTTTACATATAATTGTTTCACATACAATAGTTTGAACACCTTGTCAACATGTTGAACATGATCCTTCCAAGACTTGATGTAGATTAGTATATCATCAAAAAGTACTAACAAAAAATTTCTAAAGGTTTGAAAATGGAATTCATCAAACCTTGAAATGTGGAAGATGAATTAGTAAGGCCCAAAGGCATGACCAAAAATCTATAATGACCTTCATGAGTTTTGAATGTTATTTTTTGAATGTCTTCAGTCCCCCATCTAATTTGATGATACCCTGAATGAAGATCCAACTTGGTGAAGTAAATTGATCCATGCAATTCACCTAGGAATTCATCAATAACAGGAATGGGGAATTTATCTTTAATAGTGAGCTTGTTGAGGTCCCTATGATGTGGAGACATATGACATGATCCATAATTCTTGTGCACCAACACTACTGGAGAAGAAAAACAACTTTGACTTGGTTGAATTAGACTAACCTCTTGCATTTCTGCAACCATACATTCAATTTCACTCTTTTGGGCATAGGGATATTGATAAGTTCTAATGTTTGGAGGAACACTTCCTAGAATCAGGTGAATAATATGATCATAATCACAAATTGGTGGGAGGCCTTTCGGAGTCTCAAACACATTGGCATGATTATCCAAGAATTTTTGGAGATATGGAAAAATTGATTATTTCGATGTTTGAGCCTCTAGTGAGCATAATTTTGCAATTACGCCCCATTGTTCTTTCTTCAAAAGATTTGTCATGCCATTAAAGATGATTATATTCCTTCGTTTCACTATGATGCCCCCCAATTCAATTTCCTTTGCTTCCCATAAAAAATTCAAGAAATTTTCTTGAAAATTAAAAGTTGTCGCCCCCAAAGATTGTAACCATTAGACTCCTAGTACAATATCATCACCACCCATTGGAATGGAAATAATTGGACTATTTAATACTAGTTATTCCATGGTTAGCTTGATATTTTGACACTTTATAAAACAATTTATAGTTCCTTAATTTGCAACAATCACTTGACACTCTGCTGCTAGATATAGAAATCAATTGATATCCTTGGCTAGGTTACAATAAATAAAATTATGGGTACTATTGAACTAAATCAACACTATTACATTTTTCTTCTTGATATAACCTTCTATCTTAAGAGTTTGAGAAGTGTAAATTCTCACCAATGCATTACAAGGTATCATCAGATTCATTTACTCCTTTTCTACGATTGGTTCCTATTGGCTTAGGGGGTCCTAACCCAAGTTCAAAGTTAGTTGCACCAACAAACAAATCCCTACACTACTGGCCCTTTTGGCAACAACCCACGTAGCGCAGGCTGCAACCTCACCCGAACCAGTATGGGGGGATAGAAGAAGCAACTTTGTGCATCCAGAGACTAGTGTGATGTCTTTTATCACCCCAGATCTGCCATTGTGCATATCGATAAACTCTTAGGACATCTACTACAACTTTATCAAAATGGCCTTTAGACCTTCGTGAAGTTTGACGACAGATCTTTGCGGACCCTTAAAGGAAATCTATCTACTTACATGCATCATAGAGCCGTCTTAGATTAGGGTTCGCACAGATTTACTTAAGTTTTTAGTAAACATAAGAGAATGTGTCAGAGTCTACACAAAAGTACTTAAACATGCATTTCTTACATCATTAACGGTTATTCAAAAGAATTGTGCAACATTTAACCAGTATTCCATAAATCATATCATTCATTAACAACATATATCATAAAAAAAAGTAAATATAACCATGCAAGAAATCTTTAGAAACATTCTTTATTGACCTTCAATTCAGGATTATAAACTCAAAACTACCCTACACACACAGTTGTAGGGGTCTGCGCACTCAACTATGGACTCTACCTAGGCCTATGCGCACTCAGCTGCAATGCCTTTCTTCTCCTATATAACCTACTTTCTCTTCTATCACCTCTAAGACTCCATCCCTTATCATCGAAAAACATGCCTTACACTCTCTAAGACTCAACTATTTATAGCCTTTTCCATACAATTCCATGGTCTGCGGACCATGGGTGGGTCTCAAAACTGACTCATAATTGACATAAAAAAAAGGGTTGAATCCCTTTAACTCTTAGCCATCTATGCGCTCTGCATTCACAAATCGCAGAGACTTTACATTATTTACAAAAACTAATCAAAACTTGGGTTATCTTAACCACAAAACTGACCCAGGGGACCACATCCCAACATGCCCCCAACACAAAGATCATGACTCACCCTTGAGTCGCTCCACTGGCGATGCGATCTTACTACGAGGACCTCCTAGATCCACCTGGATCACTGCAACTTCAGCAACGCTCTGCGTTGTTTCCTACTTGACTTCCTCAACTAATACTTCCATTGTTGGTCCTTTGATGGCGAGCCTCATTGTCTGTTGTGTTTGCTACAAGCCTTTAAGCTTATCCTTAATAGAAGTTGTGACTTCATAAGCTTCCTCCAACCATGGCTATAATCTGGCCTTGAGTAAGGCCTACTTCTTCTTCACTTCTTCCACCTGCGCTAGGAGCTATTTTCCCTCCTGTAATTTGGCTAGGTGTTGCAGTGGTGCTATGGAGCATGGAGTTTCCCTAACTTGATCATACTGTCACTGCAAATCGCATAGCTCTGTATTCAATGTATGTAGGTTCAGATCCTCCGTCATCTTCATCACTAACTCCATTGCTTGCTCTCATAATGTCGTATAGTTAGCGATTGTGGCATCTAGGGTAGCCATTCCTTCTTTTATCATGGCTTCGCACTACTCCCAGATGTCAAGCAGAGTCAGGGGGTGCAACTTTAACTGCAACTCTGTGATCTTCATGTTGAGCTCAAACTGAACTCGGCCAACCTCTGATTTAGCCTAGTGCATAGCAATGTTAAGTTTTCTAATCTTTGCTTCTGGATGTGCATCCTCTAGGATGTGAAGCTCATGCTGGGTGTGGAGCCTGATTATCTTCTATATTCAAAGGTCTTAGCCGGATGTGTACCCCAGGAAGATTGTACACCCCTCCACATAGGGGGGTGCTGGGGCAACTTGTTTCCCCCATGGGGATTCAGGGGCAGCGCCCCTGAAGCTAAAAATAGATGTAAAATTTCCCTGTAAGAGTCTAGTAATTTCTAGTCAATCTGGGCCATTCATTAGGCGAATTATCTGACGATAGAAGTTATGTTTAATTTAGGTTTTTTTTCCCTAGAAGGCAACCCCTCACTATATATGAAGGAATTGTATTGCGTCTATGTATCTCTGTATTCTAAGTGAGGAAGAGAGATGAGATTGAGAGCGAAGAGGGTGTTACAGCGAATCTGCTATAGGTTGTATCTCTTTAAAGTTTACTGGATAATATAAAAGGAAGGATTGGTTGTTTCTTCGTGGATGTAGCCCAAATTGGGTGAACCACGTATATCTGTGTCTCCCTTGTTTTATGCATTTTCTGTGTTTATATTTCTGCAATATTTTATGTGTTCCATTGCTTTGTAATATATAATTTTCTAATAGCTCAGGCACTGTCTTGCATGCCTCTGCATCTGCTGACTCTAGTCGTGAACTCTACACCTATAGCATCTCCTTTTCCTTCAAAGCTTGTGTCTTTTCAATGAACACGTGCTCATTGTTTACTCTGTATTCATGGATGAGGTTGAGGGCACACTGCTCTTGAGCTCTACATTCCTCTGCCACCACTACATGCAGCATGTGGAGGGTCTCATTGGAGAGCGTCACTATATTCAACCTAATGTTTTTGATAGTACTCAGGATAATGCGATCATCAGCGGACTCTACATGAAGGAATCCATCTGGCAATGTCATGGTTCCAAGGTCTAGGGTCCTTACTTACTCTGCTACTTGGCTTGTCTCAGCGGCTAGTCTCACTTGCTCCACGCTCGCTTGTCTGATGCCCACCTGTATTCTACTTGCTTGGATCTGCAGCTTGTGCAGATCCTTTTGGACACTCCCAAACATATACATATATTGTTTCTCAAACTGCTGCAGCACTTCAGTCCTGGTATCCCTGATCTTATCCTTGATCTCATCAAGATCGCCTTTTATTAAGACCATAGGATTAGCTTCTGACTTATCTAATTTATGCTTCTTCCTTGTACCTTCTTGTGTGTCTCACCATGTTCCTTTAGAATGAATGGGGTGTTATGCCCCTCATTTGTTCCATCACCTTGCCCTAAAAGTTCCTCCTCCTTTATCTCCGACGAAGGTGGCTTGTCACTTTTTTTTTTATTCACGTTGCCCCTGTTGCATCTACTCCTTGGCAGCGCATTCTTGTTCCACCTAAGCCCTTTCTACGACTTCCTTATTTTTCTTCTCGGCGAGTGTACGCGCAATTGGCTTAGTTTCCTCCTTTCTCTTCTGTGCAACAGAACTTCTTGCACCCGTGCTTATTCCAACACCTATGTCTGAGGGGGTGCACCACTCTACAGGCCATCTCGCTACCACCTCCTACACATCTATTCCCATCACCAAATATGGCAAGTCATGCCACTTCTGTTGTGGATCCTTTCATGCTTGAATGTACACTCTATGGAAGTCACCCTTGAATGTTGCATAGGGTGACAGCTGCATGAACAAGGTTGGGGACAACCTCGGATGTTGGTTAATAGCCATAGAAAGACTCATTTCCATAGGACCCAAAATCTTTTCATTTTTGTAATCTGTGTGGGGTCCTTTGTGGCCCATAAGGAAGTAAATTACACTGCCTTCGTAAATCCTTCATCAAGCGGAGGAAATTGGTTGTCCTTCACAAAATCCCATCAGCAACAAGCATAATTGAAAGCAACAACCAAGTGTAGTGGAATGACTTGGTTTCATCTTGGGCCTCTCGGCAATTCACTAAGAACTACTGATAGATGATCCAGATTTAAACAGGAATGTAAAAAATTACAGATATAACCATACATATAGAGAAGCAACAGAAATAATACTTCATTTCATTACTTTAAAATAGTGAAATATGCTTAAAAACAGAAATGGAAATAAACTAGCTAGGAGAATGGTAGCTTATCTCTGAGAAGAGATGAGGTGGCTACATGCCTCTGAACTGTGTTACAATGAGGCTCGAAGGCCTATTTATTATTGAGAAATAATGGAAAAACATAAACATCCAAAAACCAAACCATAGAAGATGAAATGCCAAACTGTGGGCCCCGTTTGGGTAAATTGGTACATCAACTTCCAGGGGTCGTAACTTTGGCATACGATCTCCGTTTGACATTCATAATATCTCGTTAGAAAGATCTATGCGAGAACTAAAACTTTTGGATGGATGGATGTTGCTCTCAGTTTTCCCAAAAAACTTCATTTAGGGCCTCAAAACCGCTCCAGAAGTTTAGGCCCCGAAAAGTTGCTAAATATAGTAAACTATGCTACAATTAAGGAAACTAAAAAGATGAAAGAAACAATGGTGGGGGTTCAAGTGGACTTGGTGGGTGGCCCCCAATATCCACCTAGATCATTCCTCCCCCCTTAGGAAGCAATGGTCCCCATTGCATTGAGTTCCTCCATGAGATGAGGAAATTTATGCTAAACTTGGTCTCTTGTGAGCCACTTGCCCTGGTGAAGAAGTTGGCCTGGTTTGACAATTTTATACAATTGGATATTTTTCTGGCGAGTGTGCTTGATCTGTGTGTCCATGATTCGATCAATTGCAGCTTGTTCCATGCAATTTGTATTTAACTTTGTGGGTATGAGTTTTTCTGCAATTTCGGATGTGTTTGAGCTTCCGATAGGCTTCGGTAAGGCGTTCCTTTTGCAATGCAACCAGACTCTGTTGCCCACCTGAAACTTGTGTGGCACTCGATGTTGATCATGTCGCTACTTGTACTTGGCATTTGATTTCTCTAGAATGTCTTGGACTTCCTGCCAAATATGTTGGATGTGCTCAATGAAGTTGTTCACCTTATCTATTTTGGAATGGACATGAGCCGAAGCTATGTGAGTAGCTGCAAATTACATGGCCACATTAATGGGACATAGTGGCTGGAATCCCAAGCCCACCTGAAAAGGGTTGTGGCCAGTCGAGTTGTAGAGAACCCAGTTGTGGAGAGCTCAGTTGTACCTATGTTGAACATAGGGGAGGCTCTCATCCCATGTGTGTGGATGCTTTGAGTTGTACATGCGTAGAATGTGTACGATCATCCTGTTGACAACCTCTATCTGGCCATCAGTTTGAGGATGGAAGGTTGTGGACTTAGTGAGTTTGGAGTCCGACATCGACCAAAGACTGGACCAAAATGTACTGAGGAACTTTATGTCCTAATGTGAGATGATAGATTATGGGATCCGAAAGTGTACCCGCACTCGTTCAAAGAAGAGTTTAGTAGTGGCTCTTACTATGATATTCTTCTTGCAGGACACCATAATGGCCATCTTCGAGAACCTATTGATGACCACAAAAACACAATCATTTCCATGCTTAGTAGAAGGAAGGCCCCACATGTAATCCATGGAGATGGACTTCCAAGGTTGACTAGGGGTAGGCAGAGGGGTATAGAGGCCTTTCTTCTTGATGGTCGGTTTGGCAATGGCGTAGGCAGTGCATGATCTGATGTACTTCCTCTCATCCTGTCAAAGATTCAGCCAATAGAAATACTTTTGTAGTACTACCACTATTTTCTAGACCCTGAAATACCCAGCAGCCCGATTGTAGTGTGCTTCCCAAATTATCTTGGCATGCTCACTTGAAGAAACACAAAGGTGACCCAGGTGGCATAACAGGGCATCTTGGAGGTGAAAAACTGGAATATGCTGACCCTCCAAGAGTGTTTGGTATCTGTGACCGAATACTGGGTCACTTTTGTAGAGAAGTGGCCAATCATATGTCTCGTGCCCACAAGAGTTGAGCACGGTGGTTAACGCCATGATTGGTGGTCGACTGAGGCATTCTGCAACATTATTTGTGCTACCCTTCTTATACTTGATATTTGAATGGAACTATTGTAGGTATGTGAACCACTTCTGATGGCGATAATTCTGCAATTTTCCTTGGGCTTGTGTGAACTACACGGGTTAGTGGTTTGTGTGGATGACCATTTCCTTCCCCAAAATGTAATTCTTCCATTGTCGGTAGACCTACACAATGGAATAAATCTCTTTGTCATAAGTTGCATACTTTCAGACTATGTCTGAAACTGTCTCACTATGATATGCCACTAGATGCCTATTTTGAGTAAGGACAGCCCAAACAGCATAGTCAGAGTCATGTGTCTCGACCTGAAATGATTGTTGCAAGTACGGTTGCAAGTATGGTAATGCAAGCACTGGTGCTGAGCAAAGGCAATCTTTCAACTCTGTGAATGCCTTTTGTTGAGATTTAGACCAAAAGAATTTTGCTTTCACTCCTCCCTTGGTGACTTGAATCAAGGGCCAAGTGATATCAGAAAATCCCAACACGACCCTGTGGTAGAAGTTGGAAACACCTGGGAAGATGTGGAGCTCTGTCAGGTTGGTTGGAGATGGCTAATCCCGAATGACTTGGATCTTGGCTAGATCCACATGCACCCCTCGTTCATCAATAATATATCCCAAATACTGAACCTGGGTCATGCCAAAAGTGCATTTCTCCAAATTGGCACATAACTTGTGTTGCCGCAATGTTTGGAGAACCTGTCAGATGTGGTGGAGGTGCTCTTCCCAACTCTGGCTGAAGATCAGGATGTCATCCAATTATACCACTACAAATGAGTTGGTCAATGGCCGCAAGATGTCATCCATTAGCCTCATGAAGGTTGCAGGAGCATTCATCAATCCAAAAGGCATAACCAACCATTCGAAAAGGCCCTCCTTGGCTTTGAAGGGATTCTTCGGGACATCGGAGGGTTTGATTGTTACCTCATGATATCCTAACTTCAAATTGATCTTGCTGAAATATTTTTTCCCCTTCAGTTGGTCTAGGAGGTCATTAATCTATGGGATTGGATACCTATTATGGACAGTGATCTTGTTCAAAACTTGATAGTCAATATAAAGTTTCCAAGTCCCATCCTTATTTTGTACCAACACGATCGGGCTCCCATAGGGAAATGAACTCAGACGTATGTGACCTTTCTGTAGTAGCTCCTAAATCTGCCTCTTCATTTCATTGTTCTCCAGAATGGAGCATCAATAGATTGATCCATTGGGTAGTAGCGCACCTGGGGTTAGATCGATGGAGTGCTTGACCATATAGTGCAAAGGAACCCTTGCAGGGGAGGTGAGGATGACCTTGTACTCCTCCACGACCTTGTCCACTTGTAGTTGTCATGCAGAGGGGTCCTGTTTGGAGGTCATGGCCACTGTCTTCTTCTTTCCTTGAGGGTGTATCGTTACGAAAACAAATTTCCTAGTTTTTGAAATGAGATTATTGCATTGTTTTGCGGTAACCAAAGAGATGGCGGTAGGTGGTGCTACCTCTAGTATCATGTACAACTTGTTTCCCAAAGTAACAATAATAACACGGGGCCTTGATTCATACAGAGTATGTCACTTCCACAAGTATGGTTCTCATAATAATACATCACAAACATCAAGGGGGGCAATGTTACACAATACCTCATCTATGAAGGGCTTGTTGTTTTATGGAAGGTGACACTACTGGCTCACGTGAAGATCCCATCCTTGGTGAAGCCACCTGATGGTGCACAGTTATGGATGTGTTGTGGTCGGTAAGCCTAGCTGCTTCATGACCTCTATCGAAATGAGGTTCTTTTGTCTCCCGCTGTCAATAATGAATTGTAGTGGGGAGCCCTTTACCCACATCTGGGAGTGGAAGAGACACTCCTCCTCCTCTGGATCTTCGGGTTACTCCTTCTAGATCTTCATGGTGGCATTAATGGAATTGGGCTTCGCATCGATAATCTGCTTCCCTTTGTCATTCCCCTTATCGGGTTTTGACTCAGAGTCAGAACATGCATCTGATTCTGAAACCTTTAGCTCATCCACTAGTGACTTCTTGGCCTGACACTCACTTGTGTTGTGAGTGGATCTCTTATGGAACTCACACCACTTTCCTGTGTCCTTTTTCGGCTTCGCGATGCTATTCTTTGCTTGCAGCTTTGGAGAGTTGTCTTAGGCTGCCCTACTTTTGCTTTATCCTTTGTTCTGTAGTTTGGCGGAACCTTTCTCTTGCTACAGATTTGCAGATCCAAAGTCTTACTTCCCTATTTAAAATTTTGCTCAATCTTGACGGCATATCGGTATGTCGTGCCGAGCGAGGAGATGTTCAGGAATTCTATTTGTTCCTAGATGTACCTATGCAGGTAGCCATGGTATTTGAGTACGAAATTTTGTTCCAAATCCTTGATACCCAACTTTTTGCGAAGGGTATGGAAAATATTGGTAAACTTTGGCATGTCTTGGTCCTTTCCCTGCCACAGTGTGGTCCATTTTATGTATTGATCCTCATATCTTCTGATCGGGTAGTATTGCTCCTTGATGGTAATCCGAAATGAATCCCAAGTGGGTGTGGCTGAAAACAGTGAGGTCGTACTTTCATCCTTCTGCTCGTAGTAGGTTTCCCACCAGTCCTTGACGTGGGGGTGGCTTTGAGAAGAGTGAAAGTAATCTTTTCCCGACTAGAAAAATCATGAACAGAAAATACCCTTCCAGTAGATTTAACCATTTATCTACGACTTCTACATCTATCTGACCCTCAAATATGGGAATGTCAAAGTTAAGTTGTACCTTAAAGGGTGTGGTGCTTCAAGAGTAGTTGCTGGAAGTAGATGTGGCACCCCTAGGTAGCCGCTGAAAGATCTGGGCAAAGTTGTCCATCATCATTGTCCTTTGTCACTTGAGGGCCTATTCGAGCAAGATTTTGATAGGATCTCCTACCCCCTTGTATTTATTTTCATCCACCATGGGAGGCAGTCGTAATTTACAAGATTGGTATTGCAAAGCTTCAACCAGTTCAAGCCCTAAATCCTTATATCTTGACCTCTTTGGAGACATGCAAAGAAAGACAGAGAAAGAGCAGACTGCTCTGATACCACTGATCCGGTTTTAAATAGGAATGAAACAAATTATAGATATAACCATACATATAGATATGCAACATAAATAATACTTCATTTCATTATTGTAAAATACTGAAATATGCTTACAAACAAAAATGGAAATAAACTAGCTAGGGCGATGGTAGCTTATCTTTGAGAAGAGATGTAGTGGCTACATGCCTCTAAATTCTGTTACAATGAGGCTCGAAGACCTATCTGTTGTTGAGAGACAATGGAGAAACCTAAACATCCAAAAACCTAACCCTAGAAGATGAAACACCAAACTGTGTGCCCCGTTTGGGTAAATTGGTACATCAACTTCCCGAGCTCGTAACTTTGGCATACGATCTCCGTTTTATGTGCACAATATCTCGTTAGAAAAATCTATCCGAGAAATACAACTTTGGGAGGAGAAAAATTTGTCCATGGACTAATGTTGCTCCCAGGTTTCCCAAAAAACGTCGTTTAGGGCCTCAAGATGTCTCGAGAAGTTTAGGACCCAAAAAATTGCTAAAAATAGTAAACTGTATTACAATTAAGGAAACTAAAAAGCTGAAAGAAACAATTGTGGGGGTCAAAGTGGACTTGGCGAGTGGCCCCCAATATCCAACTTGATCAGTAGAGGTATGTTGACCAGTTAATTTGTACACCCTTCGCACACTGTATAGCTAGGGAAACTATAGGCACCGAAACTTCATCCGCGCAACATTTCCTCATCACCTTCCCTGCCAAGATCTGGGTGGCTAATAGAACTTTTGGGTCTTTTATAGACATAATTGAGTACCCTCACAACTTCTTTATGAGGCCGTAATCTCTCTTCATTCTTTCTGTGAGGTCCTTTTCCCCCATCTTTCCGCCAAACTCCTTAGCCAGGTTCAAGCCTTCATACGGTAGGTGCGTCATTCTATGAATTAACATGTCTGTTATGGGTCCTAGCCATAGACACCCATCATTCACCAATGTGAGAAGTTGGCACACACAGAATCTTTTAATCGGGGTGCAGTGATAATGTGGCACCCATAGAAAATTGAGCAACCCTGATTGCTCAACACCTCGGACCCATTCCTCTGTTTCGAGCACTATAACACATGAATCCACAAAGTACACACACCTCATGTACTTATACATCACTAAGTGTAGAAACCTAGCATGATCTACAAGGTATCAATCCTCCATTGTCAACAATGGGATCTACGTGAGCCACAAACCTTCAAAAGGGACCTACTCTGGTAGTAGGGGCGTGGAAACGATGAACTTCTCAGAATCTGTGTCCTTCAGGACCTTCGCCTTTCCCTTTCACTGAGGGATATACTCGTGTAGCCTGGTTATGGTTTCTACTCCTTTAGAATCAATGTCTTTTTTCCCCTAGCCTTCCTCCACCTCGAGGTTCACTACCTTCTACTTATCTTTCTTTGGCTTCTCTATTTTTGATCCGAATTGGATCCTTAAACATTTCTTATGACTGTTTCAAAATTATGTCAGATCAAATCTTATGAATTAAAAGTATTAGAAATGACCTCTGGATAACGGAAATTGTGGCCTACACAGAACAACAAGGACCCTCTGTCAAAGCGCGTTGACTGTTGGCCCATGGAGACCGTGCATGGATGCAAATTGGCAATTGGAAGCCCAGATCCAGAAACAGAGGTAGTTTCTGATACCCGATTAGCGCAAATCGTGTATCGCAGGACAAAAGCCTCAGAGAAGGAAAGCCTGAGCGCTCGGTCATGAGGGAAAACAGGAAATCGTGCGGAAAATGTCAGAAGTCGGGTCTCATGCCCAAAACCAGTAGGATATCGCATGAACTTCGAGTAGTAAGTGGGTTTGGCTGAGTTCGCGTGATGCCATACACTGGGTGACACGTGTCTAGTGTATGAGAGAGAAAACGGCTTACATCACGTGAGTAACGGTCGAGCAACTTACCCGCGCGATATAGATGGAGACCATAGGATCTGGAGGCTCTAGATCAACGGTGGAGAATTAACCTGATGGATGACCAGATTTGACGGGAAAATAGACTGAGGCACATAAATATTTGAGGTCCAGCATGACGGATGAGCTGGTAGAAGAATCAGTTTCACAGAAAAATCCTGGAGTAACAGAAATAATGACCGTTTGAAGAAAATTGACACTCAGTTCGCAAGGTGATAAATGGCCAGCTCACTGTGTGGCGTTACATAGTGATGATGATGAGGATTCATCAGGCTCATAACAAGATAAACGAGAAGAATAATCTCTCCTCCATGACCACTCAAAAGGAAAAGGGAAAGAAGAAAGTTTTCTCACACGTCCTAATAGCCTTGAACATAAAAAGAAGGCATCTTTGATTAAATTAGATGTTAAATTTGATTTACCAATATATGATGGAGAGTTGAATGTAGAGAAGCTAGATAATTGGATCAGACAAATTGATGTGTATTGTAGAGTGCAAAGTATTGACTTAGATGAGGGTAAGATTCAGCTGGCCAGCCTACGCCTCGGAGGCACTACCTTGGTATGGTGGGAAGGCAGGACACAAGCTGACATGAAGAAACATGGTAAGATTATTTCTTTCTGGAGTGAATTTGTTTCTACAATAAAAAAATAGTTCTATCCACTAGCTTACATGCAGCAAGCCATGATGAGCTTTCAAACTCTTCACTAATTGAAAGGGAAAAGTGTACAAGGTTACACTCAAGAATTTAGGAAGAGAGCTTGGATTCTAGAAATTTCATTAGCCTCACCTGAGACTCTGATGAAGTACATAGGGGGTCTACACAACTACATGAGGCACACTATCCTCATGTTTAATCCCACTAGTATAGATGAGGTATCTGTTCAAGCTACAAATCTAGAAGCTAGAGGAAAGAATGGGAACCCAGAAGTTGGGTGATCATCCAAACCCATTGCAAGCAAGAATAAGGAGAAAAAAAAATAGAAATGGAAAGAAAGGAAGGCCAATACTGCACAAAGGATAAACTCTTCATGCACTCACTGTAAAAAGTATGGGCATGATGATGAGAACTATTGGATTTTGCTTCCAGAGCTGAGACCTGAGAATTTCGAGGGAAAGAAGAAGAAGACTGTTGCATCTATTCAGAAAGATTTGGGGTCAGACTCAGGAGATGAAACAACTAGTGCAGCCATAGGTATAAGAGGTAAACATTCGAAAGCATCTACTAGTAATTCTACACAATCTATTAATGATGAAGAAAATGAGAGAAAAGACATGACCTTTTCCATATTCAAGTTGTTTCCAAACATCAAAAGATTGATACTTTGTTTGATAGTGGCTCATAAGTAAATTAAATTTCTGAAGAAATTGTAAAGAAGTTGGGATTACTGACTACAACTCACAAGAAACCATACCCCTTAGGTTGGTTAAGTGATAAATCACAACTACAAGTGACTAGAGAATGTAAACTTAAGTTTTGTTTTGGGTCAACATTTGTAGATGAGGTTGAGTTAGATATAATTCCTCTAGATATATGTGGAATTGTTTTATGAAGTCCTTACTTGTATGATAGAAAAGCTATTTTCTACAGAGCTAAGAACATGTATCTACTTGTTAAAGATGGAATCGAATACTTTGTAAGAGCCCATAAGCTCAAGAATAATTATACTCTTATAAACTCAAGGCAGATGAAACAAATTGTGAATTCATGCAAGCAATTTTTATTGATGGTTGTAAAGGAAAAGAAACCTGATAAAAGCAATGTATTTGAGTGTTGTGATGCTAAAAAACAAGCTGATTTAGAAAAATTTGTTTCAAAGTATGATATTTTGTTCCAAGAACCTAAAGTTATACCACCCAAAAAGGAAATAGTGCATGATATTAATTTGTAGCAAGATGCTCCATTGCCTAACATTCGGATGTACAGGTTGTCTGCTTTAGAGAATGCAGAAATCAAGAAGCAGGTGCAGGAGTTGCCCGAGATGCAGTTCATCAGACCTAGCACATCACCATGTGGGTCACCAATCGTTTTGGTGAGAAAGAAAGATGGTTCATGGAGAATGTGCATTGATTACTGAGCACTGAATAAGATAACGATAAAAAATCATTATCCCCTTCCTCACATAAATGATCTATTAGATCAGTTAAAGGAAGCTGTTTATTTTTCCAAGCTAGACTTGGATAGTGGATATCATCAGGTCAGAGTTGCAGAACAAGATGCATGGAAGGCTGCTTTCGAAATAGAGCAGAGATTGTATGAGTGGTTGGTTATGCCTTTTGGCTTAACTAATGCTCCTGCTACTTTCATGAGAATAATGAATGATCTACTCAGACCTTTTCTTGATGATTTTGTTATTGTATATCTAGATGAAATTCTTATATTTAGAAAAACTTGGAAAGAACATTTAAAGCATGTTAAGCAGACACTAGATGTTTTGAAAAGAGAAAAACTTTATGTTAAACTCTCAAAATGTGAATTTGGCAAAACATCTTTGAATTATTTGGGACATATAGCAGGGGGTGGTGAATTGAAGATAAATCCCTCTAAAGTGGTAGTCATTGTAAACTAGCCTAAACTCAAATCTGCTACAGAAGTGAGAAGCTTCTTAGGAGCAGCACAATATTGGAGAAATTTTATTTCTAACTTTTCCTCAATCGCAGCTCCCCTACATTCTTTGACAGGATTGAACAAGGTGATTTAGTGGGGAGGAAAATAGAAGAAAGCCTTTGACACCTTGAAAGAAAAGATTAGTACAACACCAGTGCTAGCATTGCCCGATCTTCAAAGACCATTTGAGATCCAAATAGATGTCAGTGACTATGCCATGGGAGCAGTGTCGATACAGCACAGTAAACCCATATCTTATCATTCTGAGACATTTGATTCTGTAGTAGTTAACTATCCAACATATGATAAAGAATTATATGCATTAGTATAGAGTGTGAAAAAGTGGAAACATTATTTAATGGGCAAAGAGATAGTCATACATACTGATCATCAACCACTTCAATATCTACACTCCGAAACTAAGTTGCAGCAATCAAGACACTATAGGTGGATGGGTTTTCTACAACAGTTTCATTTAGTCATGAGATATAAAAAGGGCATACACAATAAAGTTCAAGATATGTTATCTGGACCTATTATAAATACATCCACTATACTTAAGCATAATTCAGTACTGCATGAGAGCAACATTGAACAATATGCTTAAGATATAGATTTCAAAGATGTATATGCAACTTTAAGTCAAGGCAAATGAGTAGAAGAATTGGATTATCACATTAAGGACCAACTCTTGTATCATTGTGGGAAGTTATGCATTCCGCAAACTGAAAGAGTAAAGATAATTCAGAAAGCACACACTTCTCTAATATCAGGTCACTTTGGGGTAAGTAAAACAGTTGCACAGTTGCAAAGATTTTGTTATTGGCCAAAAATGAATGACACAGTTTCTAGATATGTAAGAGGGTACACCATGTGTGCTAAAATCAATCTCAGCAATAGAAAACTAGGCTTGTACACTCCACTACCAGTTCCTTCTCATCCTTGGGAAAGTATTTCCATGGAATTTGTTGGAGGATTGCTTAAATCTAGGAAAGGTCGTGACTATTTATATGTTGTTGTTGATATGTTCAGCAAAATGTGTATTTTGATACCTTGTAATAAACAGATTACTGTTGAAAAATTTTCAAATTTGCTCTTTCAGCATGTATGGGTTCATTTTGGATTACCCACTTCCATTGTATCTAATCAACACACTCGATTTTTTGGGAAGTTTTGGTCGAGTTTGTGGGAACTGATGGACACCAGACTAAAGAAAATCACAACCTTTCATCCACAAATAGATGGCTAGATAGAAGTGGTCAGCAGGACAGTCATCCAGTTGCTCAGAGGCTATTGCCGCAAGCATCCCAAACCTTGGGATGAACATTTATGTTATGTGCAGGATGCTTACAACCGAGCAAAACATTCTTCTACACAAAGATCTCATTTTGAGACCTATTTTGGTTTCACACCAAGGTCTCCCTTGGATTTTGTCTTTGGTAAAGACATAACAGTTGATGGACACAGTGATGTGGACAAGGCAACCAAGTTCATTGAACAAATCCAAGAGATTCACCAGGCAGTGCAAGAACAACTGGAAAAGAGTGAAGCCAAATACAAGGCAAGGCATGACAAGCATCAGATGGAGCATAGTTTCCAACTTGGTGATCAAGTCTGGTTGTATATCAGCAAAGGCAGAATGTAAGGTGAAGGTAAAAAGCTAAAGCTAATAAGGTATGGACCTTTCAAGATACTTGATAAAATTGGTGAGAATGCTTTTTTCCTTCACTTACCAGATTACATGGACATCTATCTAATCATTAATGCAGACAGCTTGAGACTATTTGAACCTTCATTAATTCAAGATCCTGAAGAGCAAAGTCAATTGCCTTGTATTGATGATTTGTTACCTGAATATCAAAATGAATTGTAGGAAGACACAGTTCTGGACAGAAAGGTGAGGACAACATGTAGGGGAGATGTTGAGTACCTCAGGATTGGACTCAAGGGTTCAAAGCCAAGCAATGCAAAATGGATAGAGATTGGGCAAGTGAGACAGTTATATCCTCACTTAGTGAATGCTTGAAAACCAACTTTTGGTGGTCCAAAAGCTTTTTCAGTGGGAAGGCCGTGATCCGAATTGGATCCTTAAACATTTCTCATGACTGTTTCAAAATTATGTCAAATCAAATCTTATGAATAACAAGTATCAAAAATGATCTGTAGACAATGGAAATTGTGACCTGCATGGAACAACAAGGATCCTCGGTCAAAGCGCACTGATCGTTGGCCCATGGAGACCGCGCATGGACACAAATTAGCAATCGGAAGCCTAGATCCAGAAACAAAGGAAGTTCGTAGGACAAAACCCTCAGAGAAGAAAAGCCTCGAGCACTCGATCATAAGCGAAAATAGGAAACTGCACGGAAAATGTCAGAAAGTGGGTTTCACACCCAAAACTAGCAGGATATCATGTGCACTTCAAGTTGTAAGCAGGCTTAGCCGAGTTCAGTGCGATGCTATACACTGGGCGATGTGTGTCTAGCGGATGAGAGAGAAGACCGCTTACATCACGTCAGTAACGGTTGAGAAACTTACTAGCGTGATATAGACAGAGAACATAGGATCTGGAGGCTCCAGATCAATGGCAGAGAATTAACTCGATGGATGACTGGATTTGACGTGAAAATAGTGTAAGGAACATAAATATTTGAGGTCCAACATGACCAATGAGTTGGCAGAAGAATGAATTTCGTGGGCAAATCTTGGAGTAACGGAAATAACAACCGTTTACAGAAAACTGACACTCAGTTTGCAAGGTGACAAGTGGCCACCTCTCTATGCAGCATTACACAATGAGGATGACAAAGAGCAGGCAATTCCAGTGGACAGAGGTAGGAAATCCAGAGAGTTGGGAAGAGGAAATGAATATTCAGGGAGCAGATTGGCTTTAAGCCACAAACAGAAAAAGAATAAAGGGGAACATAAGTAGAGAAAGAAGTGAATTGCAGAGAATGGAGAAGCCAAGATGACTTGCAGAGGAAAGGCAACATCGAGTAGACAGAGACAGAGAGATTCTGAGAGTCTATGAACTCCAAAGAAGGCTTGAGAGGTTCAAGAAACTTCTCTGTGTATACCTATCAGGTACTGAGTACCAAATTAGACTCATACCATTGAGACTAGTTGAGGTTGAGATTCAGTAAGGGGGTGTCTGTGTACTTTAGAGGCTTGGGGGATCCATGTACCACCCTACTGACCATCATCTGTAAAATGACAACTTAGAAAAAATAGGCCTCATGAGTAAATATTCCCAATATGATCAATTTATAGGCAACAGACAATAAATTTCACTAACAATTGTGAGAGCACAAACTGTTCTCTGTTGGATTGGTACACATAATTTATAGGGAGTTTTAAATTAAATCCCACTATTCCTCCCATTTTTTGATAAGATGTTGTTTTGGCGACAAATCTTCAAATATTGTTTCCCTAAATATTGCTAGACCACTCCTCTTAACCGTCTTTTGGCCGTCAATTCATGAACAGTGACTCTAATGGTCACTTTCCTGCTATGCTATGTGGTACTTTCCTCGATGGTGCAGCTTCCTGCGCACAACTTGATAGGTTGTAGCTTCATCAATTTCCATGCAACCTGCTTGCTATGTTGTCCTCCAATCTAGGTAGTGTATTTTAGAGTCCCGCACTCCCTTGCAACTATCTGGAGCACTAAGACTATCCTACCACAATATAGTCACTGCGCAGGATCCCCTGTATACAACTTCAATCTACTCCCATTCACTCTTCCTAGAAAATATTCCCCATTCATCTTCGCGAGTTGAACTACACCTCCATTTGTAATTTCTTTGATAATGTATGGATCTAGCCAATGCATCTGGAATTTACCCAAAAATTTAGTGAATTTACTATCATATAACAAGACGAGGTTGTTTACCTTGAACATGCGAAGCTTGATGTGGAGATCATGCCATGATTTTTTGCGTTATTTTTGTACTTGTTGATGAAATGCTGCCACAAATCGATCCTCTTCGAGCTCCATCAGTTGTGCAAGCCATTCCTCGAAGGCCTCGTGATCCACCATACCTGTGAGAGCTTCTATGTGCAGACTAGGAAAAATATACTCCATCGACATTACATCGTCTACACCATATACCAATCTAAATAGTGTATTCCCTATTACCTTCTTGCAAGTATTCCTATAAAACCATAATACTACAATTTTGCACACATCCCAGTCATTCCATTGTGCATTGCAGATCTTTGTCAACATGTTCTCCAAAATCTTATTGAAGGCTTCAATAGTTCCATTGACTTGTGGGAGATACAGTGTACTCTTATGATGGTAGACCTAGAATTCTTCAGTCAACACGCTGATTTTCTCATTCAGAAAGTGCATACCCCTGTCACTCATCAACACTTTCGGGTAGCCAAATCTAGTTAAGACTTACTCAAATAAAAACTTTGATGTCGTAGCCCCTATGATGTCCTTAACCAACTATGCTTCTGCCCATCTGGTTACATATTTTGTCACGGTGATGATATAGCGCACACCTGTTTTATTTCCTAGGGGGTGAATTGGCCTAACAAAATCAATCGCCCATTTCTCAAATGGTTGCAAGGATAATTGAGGATGTAATGGAAATTCATCCCTTCACGATGGTCTACTGATTCTCTGACATGCATCACATGCCTTACAATATGCCTTGGAATCCTTGTGCAGTGCTGGCCACCATAGACCTGCACGAAAAATATTCTACAGAGTTGCCTTTCTTGCATAATAACCTCTAGCAACTCCCCCATGAGCTTCAGGGAAAATGCTATCGCTCTAAAAATATGGCACATATCTTCGCAATATTTCATCAGCACCCATCTTATACAAATGTCCTACGATAAATAAAAAGTCTGCAACGTGCACTACTAATTCCCTATTTTTCTAACTTGTATATCCTTCTAGTGACATTCCCGTAATTAGGAAATGAATAATATCTGAAAAATGATTATCTGCTATGTGCACCGCAAAGAGCTACACATATGGAAACTGTTCCTCCAGATTATTAGTTTCCTCACCTATTTCAATTCATGACAGATGGTCAAGTCTTGCATTCAACCTCCCTGGATTCACAATGACTTCAAAGTCACACTCCTAAAATCGTAGCAACCACCTACAGATCTTTGCCCCCAACACAAGCTTATTAACTAGGTATTTCGAGGTAGAATATCTGTGTACATCTTGAAATTCCCTCCTAGTAGATAATACCTCAATTGTTGTAACGCGTATCCCATGGACAATTTCTCACACTCAATTGTTGAATAATTCTTCTCAGCCTTCGATAATTTCATACTTGCAAAGGCTATAGGGTGGTCCATTTCTCCTTCACCAACCTATGTTAGCATTGCACCCAATGCAATGCAAGAGGCATCCACATGTACGTGAAACTCACTTTTCCAATCAGCGAATACCAAGATCAACACGGCGACTGTATTTTCTTTTAATACATCTAAGATGTGCTGACATTCTTCATCCCAATAGAATGTCGCGTCCTTCTTCAACAACTTCTCCATGGGCATACTAATTTTAGTATAGGCTTTGATAAACTTTCTATAATATCTCATATGTTTGAGCGTCGTGTGTAGTTTCTTAACATTCCTTTGCACCTCCAAATTCACTATCACTACAATCTTCGCAGGGTCCACCATCAACGCTTGCTTGCACACCACGTGAAACAGCAAGATCCCAAAGGGAACACACAATATGCATTTCTTCAAATTCAGTGTGATACGGTATCTGTGATCCATATCGATCATTAGGTGCGGACTTGCTACATGGCACTTCACCAATCCAAACATCATTCAGTCATCAAAGTATACTTCTAGCAACTTATGGATGAACTCATTGAATTTTGCAATGACTACGTGATAAAATATCACAGGTTCATTCTTGAGTCCAAATGGCATCACAATGTATTGAAAACAACCCCACTTCATCACGAAGGTCGTTTTTCTCCTATCCTCGGGCGCGATGTTACTCTGATCATACCTAGAAAACCCACCAGTGAAGGAATAGACCTCCTTCCCTCCAACATTGTCCAATACTTCATTGACAAAATGGTGTCAAGAATGGGTCGTGGATGCATGCATCATTAACCTTCCACAGATCTATGCAAATCCTTATTCCACCCTTTTGTTTCTTCTCCTGAACCACCATCTGGCTCACCCAATCAGATTCTTCGGTTGGTTCTATAATGTCAGCCTCCATCAATCTTATCTAACTCCTAGAGAACCTTTTCCTTGTATATAGGATAAAGGTAATATGATCTTTGCTTAATAGGCTTCACGTCTGGCTTGAGAGTGATCTTCATAACACCCAAATCGCCAATTATGCCCTTCAAATCTGAAAACGTGGTGGGAAAAAGATCTTGGTATTCATGGAGTAACTTGACAACTTTATCCACTATGACATCATCCTAGTAATCTCCAATCTTTGCAAACTTCAGTACTTCATTAGTGCCAATGTTCACCTACTTTGTCTACAGTGACGCGGTGATGTTGGGGTTGTCTATTTGTGGGCCTTCAACTTCACGATGTCCTTCTACATCTGGAATGTTAATGATTATGGGATCTTCATCTTCCGCTTCATTGGTTACATTATAGCATTCTAGCACATGTTGTAGCTAGGTGCTCTAGTCTGGTTGGACTCATTCCATAGGTTCTTGCAATGTTCTAAATATAACTACCTTAATCTCCTATAGAGCTTCATCGATGCTGGAAAATTCATCTTCAAAGCTAAAGGTCGATAAGAACCCTTCCCTCAATATATCCCACTTCGTGGTGCCATGCCAGAGCTCCGTTTCCAGATACCAATTCATGGGAATTGTATTCAAAGTATGGCAAAATATGTGTATCCACTCTGGCTGCAGTTCTGTCTCCCATGCTTTAATCCATTTTCCTCGGTGATCGCAGGCATCATCGCTTCAGTTATATTTCTCAGTTAATCGAGTGTTAGGACTCCCAAACCATAATATCATCATCTTTTTCTAATCTCTTTATCCATAGAAACTTTCTTTATGCGTACCCTACCATCGAGAAAGTGTAGCATGCAGGTCCAAGTCTAACGCTTGGAAGCAGTGATCCTCTGGGACTTTTCACTCAAATTCATCCAAACAATTATCTACATTAGTTAAACCATCATATTAAGGTATTTTCCTCGCCTCCAATGAAACACAGTGCAACGACTTCATCATTATATTGGATCGCATTGTGGATACTTCATGCAAGCAATTCTGCCATTGCTCCAACTCTTTGTCTGAATTTGAGGTGTAGGAACTCTCCAGGTCCCATGCAATCCATCCATCTACCATCAGGTTGATGTTTTCCTAGTCTCGTACTGTTATTTTGTATATCTGATCTAGTTCATCCTCACTTTCTTCATAATCTCAGATTGCTTTAGTATAGCACGCCTCTTCTGTAGGGTTGAACAATACTACAACTCAAAGTGATTTTCTTTCAAATGACATTGTCCTCTTATTTAGATTGATGGCCCCATTCACATCAATGGACAAGTCAATTCCCAGGAGCATGGGGTATGGGTTACTATCATTGATGATCTCTATAACCTCAAAATTGGCCATCGCACTCGCACCTTCTATATCAACAGTTACTCCATATAATCGTCCCATGGGGATTAGCTTCTACTGGTTCCTCATTCTGAGCTGAATTAGAGACCACTGTAGTGCATGTCTTCCCATCCTTTCCCATGTTTGTTTCGACAAAATTTTCACATCAGATCCCAGATCCAAGATGACCTAATCCATCTCATATTCACCTATCTACGCATTGAGCCTCATCTCGCGCCCCATTCTTGCCTTATGTTTGCTAATTTTTTTGACTATGTGGTGCCTAGGATGGACCATTTCTTTGCTAGCACATTTATTTATTAACTCATGTAGGCCTTCTCGATATTTTATATCACATAAAAGTTTTATGCAGGTCTCCAAAAGCATAGTAAGAATAAAGGGATCAACCTCTGCAAGAGCGCTAGTTTCTTGCACCTTGTTCTGGCCTCCTAAGGTAGAGGCCTCAGCGAAGCTCTTCTTGGCTTCCATGAAAGTTTCCATAGCATGCTCCAGATCAAAACGAAGTTCCTTCTCTTGGGCCTTACAGGCCCATCCGTCCTCTTTTGGTTGTTTACCTTTGTCATCGTTGGTCGCTATTCCACTTCTTAACACTATATTCATGCTTTGATATTTCTCATCAAGCTCAACTCTCATCATCTGTAAGTTTTGCGTACGCTACTAAGGTTGAACTTTCTTCTCTTGCATTTTAGCTATCAACACCGAGAACTCCTCTATAGTATGGTGAAACTAGCTGCAGTATTGACATGACAGGTGTGTTTGATTCTAGAAGTCTCTCGCATAGTGCCCTAGCATTCCATAGTTGTAGCAGAAGAGCTGACCACAGCCTCTACCAGGTCCTTGTCCTCCACGACCTCGTCCTCTTCTTTGGTAACCTCCATGTACCCCTCCAGCCCCTTGATCTATAGGCCAAGTTTCTGCGTGCATCCGGTAAGTAGGAGTTCTTTATATTATCAACTCATAGCTTCGAAAATGGTGCTCATCGTGGCCCACAAATTTTTAGAAGTTATAGAATAGTTGTTGAGGTGTCCGAAGGAACATTTGAAGCAAATGGAAATTATCTTTCTCACGTTGTCTAGCAACCTGTCAATTAACACACCATAGGGCAACCCCCATGCTCAGTCCCACTAGGGCTTCTAGTTTCAGGGGAATCAACCACCCTCCTGTAATATAATTCACATACACTGGACAATGGTCTTTATCGTGCCCTTGGCTCTTACACTTCAAACACTAGACTTTCGCGTGCACTTCCAGTTTAGTCTCCTTGTCTTTGTTCAAGCTCTACAATTCTAAGTGTAATCTCTGTAATTGAGAGTGGATGTGTTGTAACCCCAAGGTGGCATATTGAATAGGTTCTGCATGTAGTCACATCGCGATTTCCAAGGATTTTGCCTATGTTCCTATCTCTTGTTGTGATAGATAAATTCTTAGGTGGGGCAGAAGTGAATCTATAAACCATTCGCGATGTTGACTATCTAAGAGTTTCATGTTAGCTTCTCGAATTTGACACTTCAACCTTTGATCTAATTATCACAACGTGTCATTGACCCTCATCATGATCTCTTTAAATCCTATTACTGACTGTGAGTCAAACTTAGGTTTACTAAACTCCATTTCTAAAGTCGCCTTAGTATCTGCTAATGATGCAAGAGGATTATCAGAGCAATACTTAATATACCAAGTTAGCACGTGATCCTTCAGAGAGGTAACCAACTATGCCTTCATTATATTGTCATCAGCAATCTGTTACGTTATCCATGTAGTGTTTGCAACAAACCAAAATTGTTATGTATCTTCACTCCTTATGCCTTTGAAGGTCGAAAATTTCATCGCGTTCTCCATGTCGGATGGTGGTGGTGGAGGTGGGGGTGTGGGTGAAGGTGTATGTGCTGGAGGTGGAGGTGGAGGTGGAGTGGACGAATGATTTACTCTAGGAATCCCCTCAGTGATTAACTGAACAAAACTTCATAGCGGAGTCCATTCAGCCCCTTTGTCGTCACTTAAAGGATGTCTAATCAATGGACTATACTTCGGTCCCGATCCTTCACGATTTCGAAATAATTTTCCACTTCGCATAGCTCCAAACATCAAAGTAATGGCATCACTCATTTTTCACATAACAACATTTTAATCCAAGTATTCATTGATCTTAAATACTTAGCTTTCAGTCATTTGAGAAATCTTCGGTCTACTTCGTTGGAGCTGACTGGGGTATCAACTGCAAATTCTATAACAAATCCTCCTATAATTTGATCGATCCAATGATCAACAACCCGCACAACCTTGTCTTTAGAAGCTTCAACCATCACACTAATTCTAGAGTCCACACTATAGGATTATTGAGCTTCCACCTTCCTTGGCTATCTGTCAATTTAGTCAACCACTCATATAGTTCAATGGGAAAAGTGTAGAAGAAGATATCATGTATCTCTGTGTATAGGTACATGTTCAACCACTCTTCCTTCGAAAGGTTGAGATTCCTATTTTCTTGTGCCACAAACTCATGAATATTCCAATCCAACCACTTTTCAATCTCTTTCTTGGTCATATTCCAATGTTGCGACATCACACATTTCCTTCAAGCACATCTTGGTCCTGACAATGGAACCATTTGTTGGCATAGGGGGTCCTGACCTAGTTCCAAAGTTAGTTATGTCAGCCAACAAATCCATACACTACTGGCCCTTTCAGCAACAACCCATGTAGCATAGGCTGCAGCCTCACCCAAATTAGTATGGGTGGATGCAAGAACCAAATTTTTGCATCCAGAAACTAGTGTGATTTGTTTTATCACCCTAGATTTTCCTTCATGTAGATCAATAAACTCTTAGGTCGCTCTGCTGCAACTCTATCAAAATGGCCTTCAGACCTTCATGAAGGTTGACGATTAGTCTTTGTGGAACCTTAACAGTCATTCTTTCTACTTACGCGCATCAGGGAGCTATCCTAAATTAGGGTTCATGTAAATTTACTTAAGTTATTAGTAAACATCAAAGAATGCATCATATTCTACACGAAAGTACTTAAACATCCATTGCGTACATCATTAACAGTTATTCAAAAGAATCATGCAACATTTAACCAATATTCCATAAAATGCATCATTCATTGACAGAATATATCATAAACAAAAGTAAACAGAACCACACAAGAATTCTTTGGAAACTATCTTTATTGATCGTCAATTCAGGATCGTAGACTCAAAACTACTATTTGAACACAACTATAGGGGTCTGTGCACTCAGCTATGCATTCTACCTAGGCCTGTGCTCACTCAGCTGCATATCCTAGTTAAATAAAGTCAAACTTGGCATTTCTTCTTCTTTTACCAGATGCTCCAATACGACGAAGGCCATGTCAATCCATCACCCTTGTCCATTTCTAACATCCACCCATCATTTCTATAGGTTTTAAACCTGTACAAAAATTAATTGCAAACAAATTTGAAAAAGAGAAAATACATGATGGAAAGAAACACAAACAAATACATAGGGATTTTCCCCTACATCCCAAAAACGGGACTACCAGATTGATTTTTCATTATATTCCATTCAATGTTACAATACATATATACATGCCGAATAATTCACAAACCCCAATCGATTAGCCCAGTATTAGAACATAATCATAGTTCCCTTGCCCAAATCTACAAAATACCATGGGTATAAAACCATCATGCCCGAAAACATTGCAAAATTCCCACACAAAAGCATAGGTAGGTCGTCCCCCCATGACCCCCTCATGTGTGTGACTAGTCTTGGAAGGAATATAACACACACCCCACATTGTCCCACTTGTTGTTTTCTTTTCCACACAACAGGTCACAAGAGATATTAGTCATTGGTCCAACACTGCAACACCCATTATTTATCTACATAATGAAAACTTCTCAATGCTCATATACTTCGTCAATGCATCTACAACACTCTTCAAAGTGTCCACCTTTACCATCAACATCTTTTTGTCCTAAACCATATCCCTCACAAGGTGATCTTGAACATCAATGTTGTTTGTCTTTGAATGATAAGCAGGGCTCTTTGCCAATAAAATTGTGTTTTGGCTATCGCAGTCTATCCTTATAGCTTGATGTACTAACCCCATACTTGAACACTATCTATGCAATGAAAATGCTTCCCTTCTTACATGAGTGGATGCCATGTACTCTGCCTCTATAGTTGAAAGTGCAACTTCAAAATATCTCTTACTCATCCAATTTACTTCACCTCCAAATAGGTTAAACACATACCCACATAGCTCTTGTTTGATCTATATCTCCAACCGACCTACATAATATTTTTTATAAACGTTTAAAACTTTATCCAATCCTCGTCTTCCTTGGTAGCAAAGACCATAATCACTACTACCATGCAAATACTTGAAAATATGCTTCACTATTGTCCAATTCTCCTTCCCTATTTTTAACATAAATCTACTTAATATTCCCACTACATGTGAAATGTTTGGTCTAGTGTAGAATATTCAATAAATTAGGCTACTGAAAGTGCTTGTGTATGGAACACATGACATGTCCTCTTCCTCTTCTTGTGTCTTGCGACACTGTTCAAAAAATAACTTTACACATAAAGCAATAAGAACCTTGATCGATTTACTATCCTGCATATTAAACCTCTGCAGTATTATCTCGACATAGATCCTCAGGTTTAACCAAAACTTCCTCTTTTCCAAACTCATTTAATTTCCATGCTAAAATATAGTTTGCAACACCAAGATCCTTCATGTCTAATTTGGAGGACAATTGGGTCTTCAAATCCTGGATAATTTCTTTTCCATTTCCAATCAACAACATATCATTCACATATAAGACCAGATAAATAACATGGTCACTAATTAATTTAAAATACACATAGTGATCCACTTTTCTTCTAGTGAAGCCAAGTCCCCATATAAATGTATCAAATTTCTGATACCACATCCTTGGTGACTATTTTAACCCATACAAAGACTTTTTTAACTTCCATACTAGTTCTTTATTTCCCTTCACCACAAAGCCTTTAGGTTGCTTCATGTAGATCTCTTCGTCCATAACCCCATGAAGAAATGATGCCTTCACATCCATTTGTTCTACCTCAAAATAAAAAGAAGAAGCAACTGATAAAATTAATCTAACAGAAGCTACCATGGCTATTTGGCCATCTCCTTGTACATTTTTTTGACATTATGACTGGCATGTTTCAGATATCAACTCGTTGATCCTTTGGTAATGTTCTTGAAAAAGTAATAAACTATATTTATATTGATATATGACAACTAAATATAACAAAATTAATATTAATAAAGGAATGCTTTGTAGTAATATATACATATAATTCTAGAAAAACATTTTAATTAAGAATATTATTTTTTGAATGAGTATTTTTTGTTGTTGTATGTTTTTTCTATTACAAGTCTTACAGGTATCATTGACCATTTCTCTGAAAATTCTTCTTCTAGTTAAATATAATTTGGAGCCTGGAATAATTGGATTGATTTTTGTATTATAAGTAGAAAGGATTTCTATATGTTCATTATACTATATCCGTCATAGTTTTGTAAAAGTTCTTTCCCCTTTCATTAACCTCTAATGCCACTCCATATGAGCTAAGGACCAACTTATCATCACTTACATGTTCTATAATTTTTTTTCTTAGAATGACATTATTTTCCTTCATTATTGGTTCCTGTAGAACATTAAACATATGTGAATAAATATATTTTTTTGTTTGTTTCTCAAGTTGTTTGTGATCATCCATGCTTAACATGTGGCTTGAGGAACCATGACCCAAGGGTATCTAAGCCTTCAAAGTCACCTAGCAGTTGCACCCAGATTAGGCCCCATTAGCCCTTAACCAACTAGATATTTTAGCATGTATCCTCCCCATAGCACACGGTACAAACACCAGTTGTGAGGTTTGATCCTGGGTCTCCTTGCTGACGAGCCCCATCCTTAATCGGTTATGCTAGTGAGGCTTGACATATGTGAATTAATATATTTTTTGAAACATGTTATCTAGTATTTTAAGTATATTATTAATAAAATTCAAAAAAGAAAAAGCTCATATTTAATAACATTTTTCCATTCCCCTGATTCATCGTGTTGTAATTTTTCTACAATGCTTTTATGATATTCTGCACTTATATCAAAAATAATCTTACCACGCTTCCTCATTTTGTGGATTTGCATGAGAAAAACTAACCAATACATATTAGTTAAACTTACATATAGTTCAAACATATTAATTTGTAAATAAATTACAAAGAACTTGCCTTTTTTGCTATTTTGGATGTGTTATCATTGTGTTGATCGATATTTTTTTTACATGACAAATTGTCAAATGTCTTTTTTTTCAATATAAAACCTATACCATTCAATGTAGAATCCATTAAATATATTTTCTATAGAAATGACATAATTTTCAGCCAAAAAGAGGTATGGTAAGAGGTGTGTTTATGTGCCTAAATGCCCCGGACTGTTAAATTTTGTAAATGCAACAAGGCATTTAGTTCTTTAACACTGATAATGAATTTTTTTTTTTTTAAAGAACTTTTATGATGGTGCGATATGTAATGATAAAACCACCTCCATCATAGTAAAAAATAAAAACATAAACAATTAAACACAACCTTTTTTATCTTAAAGGTGTTATTTGGTAGAGGTGGACTAAAGTTCTTTATTACACAGGGTGCACTGATAAACCAAATCCATTAAAAAAAAGGCAGATAGGGTTTGGATTTGTTTCAATAAGTTTTATGCTTTCCTTACATTTCAAACACATAATATATAGTAACATAAACCCATTAAATCTAAAATGCCTAAAACGAAAAGCCCTAATGGTTAAGTGGAAGAGGGAGTTAAACCCTAAGGTGAGATTGTGCAGTCACATAAGCAAGAAGAATCAAGTGTTTAAGGTAAGTATTGATTTTTTTTGTTTCCTCTGAATTATAGTTAAATTTAAATAGTAACAGAGATTGTAAAAAAATTTATGAGTAAAATCAATAGTAACATTTTTACTATGCAGGGTTTACATATATATATATATATATATATATATCTGAATTTTAATTAAATCTACAGAAATTTTAGAAAATTTATTAGTAAGATCAATAGTAAAATTTAAAATTTTACCATGGGGTTTGAGTGAATCACCATACCAGTCAAATTATGATCTTCTCAAAAGTTATGTTGTTCCAAAGTATTTTGTTGCTCCACAACACTCCTCGTATGTATCTCTTGTAAATATCTCCCTTGAAGTTTTCGGAAAAATAATGAAATAGCAAATAATTTATTATTATTTATATTATTTTATGAAATCAGATTTTGAAAAATAAATTACTCCTTATTTTTCAATTTGAAAAAAAAAATTGCTCCTTTTTTCTTATGTTTTTTCAAAACATTTGTGTGTTTCATATTAAAAAGCACTGATGCATATAATAGTAACACATATCGATGAAGATAACTTGTTGGTGCACTATATTTTTTTAATGCATCGATGAACACCATTGTGTTTCATATTGAAAAGCCCTAGTGTGTTTAATAGTAACACACATTGATTAAGATAACTTATTGGTACACTAAATTTTTGTAACGCATCAATATGATATAATTCCTTTTTTTATTTTCAAAATCCTAGAAACGAGTGTGGTTACTATTTTAATGCATCAATGTTGTTATTTTTTTTTGGTCAAGCAAGAATGGAGCTTTCTATTAACTAAACAAGTACATTACATATGTTAAAGGGTAAACCAAAATACTTCCGTTTACCAAAAAATGGTCCACATAACGTATGAGAAGCGTTATTTGGTTTAAACCTCTAAAACTTGGAACCATTCACTCTATAGGACAATAAGGATTACACAGGAAAAACACAAGACCCGACCGACAACCCATAAGGTTTGACTTCAAAAATAATACGTCCGCGACCATAAAAAAGGGTCATCCATCTCATTCAATGATCCAACGGCTAATGTCAAATCAGTAAAACGCATATCGGTGAATCACAATTCCAACTCCACCCCCTTCCTCCAATCGTATATCAACCACTTGCATGACCAAACCTCCACCATTGATCTACACTTTGTGGATCCAACGGTCCATGCTGATTTCAGGTGGACAAGTACCACGAGGATTAACTGCCTGAAAAGTGGTTTCCTCTCTCCTCCTTGCTGCTACGTGTCACTTCAAGAGTAGAATCAGAGGCCATTCTCGAAAAACCAGTTACCACTTAGACCCCACCTGAAATACAACTTGTGGTTTGACAAACCATTTCTACATGAATTAATTTGTGCGCTCTTCTGCAAGTGAAGAGCATTTGATCTATCCCATCGGATGGTTCTCGTTCCTTCCTTCCTGTGTCGTTGATCTTCTATTGATCGTTGGATTTGTGCTTAAACCCCAGTTTCTCTGCCATACTCCGTTTAACACACAGACGCTCATAGATAACAATATTTTGTTAATCAATGAGTTGCCATCGATCCATACAGTGATCGGTGGTCAATTAAACATGCAACACTTCCAGAATCAGTCCTCATGCCATTGCATCCTTGGTCTTCCTCCGCTGATCTCAACCTTCCACTCAAATCCAATGGAATGCTAATGCCAATACAATCTTCTGACTACTACCAAACAACAAGAAAACAGTTTAGGCTTCCCTATCCTCCCGCCTGTCTCCTAATCCTACTCGATCCATCCTGTCAATCCATTGCTCATTATCTTTGGTAGCCTGACAGAGATAGTCCTCTAACAGTTTACCTGGGGGTAACAACTCCCAAACGTTCTGAGTGCCCCTTTCCTTACCTTCATTCACTAAACGATCAATTAACATGTTAGCTTTTCTTTTCACATGGACAAAGCTAACAATTTTTAAGGTTTTCAAGTGGTTGTAGATACGGTGAAAGACCTGCAATAGCCTCTAGTGTTTCGACACTTTATCCGGTGATATACCATTACATATTTTCTTAGTTGCTCTAATAATCAATTTTGAATCTACTTCAATGATGACATTATGTGAATTTGAATCCACCAATATTTCCAAGCATTGCATTAAGGCCATGACTTCCGCCATGTTATTAGTGGCCTTCCCCAAGTGGCCATGAAAGATCTTCTTTATTTGACCCTGTTCATCTCTTATAACACCCCCAAAACCAACTAACCCTGGGTTGCCATTAGAAGCTCCGTCTATATTAACCTTTAGGAAACCATGTGGAGGATGCTTTGAAATATTTATATCTACATTTGTTTGACTCACACCCTTGATTATGCCCTATGGGCTTATAGACTGGAGACCCAAATGTAGTAGAATACTCGCATCTTGGGGTAGAGGAGGGTCTTTAGGAAGTGTCCTCAACAAGCTACTAACTGTGTCTTTGAGCTGCCTTAAAATTTGGTCAATTATGTGTTGGGGTTTGCTTGCTTTGTTCTTGAAGATCTGACTATTACGCTCTTTCCAAACATTCTAGATGACAAAGCCTGGAACCAGAGTCCAAGCTTTATTAATTATTTCATCCCCTGAGAGAATTTTCCTCCAATTCTTCAAAGTGTTCGAGATGTTGATTCTCTCCCTATCATTGTACCTAAAGATTGAGGCCACCCATTCCCACATGGTGAGGTGAAAGGGTAGAGGTTGAGAAGGTGATCCATCGTCTCCTCTTGTGAGCCACAAAGGTAGCATTTGGATGGTCCAGTGAAGCCTTTCTTTGGGAGATTCTCCCAAGTTAAGATTTTCCTTTGATGAACTAGCCAAATAAATAACTTTATTTTCATCCAGTAGGGGCTTTGCCAAAGATACTTCCAAACTTGATCAGGGTTTAGATAGTTAAATCCTATTACTACCTATTTAGCTTCTTTGAGGTTAAAGTTTCCTTCAGTGTTCTTCCCCATATTACTTGGTTAGACAAGGAGGATAACAAAATCCTCCTATGTTCTAGATCCTGGGTAAGAGAGTCTACCTGGGCCTTCAGAGGGTTCTCTTCATTGTGGCCTAGATCCTTCCAAGTTCTCCATTTTCCATTGTTCCTATCCTGGTCCCAAAAGTATTTTACCATAAGTAGACCTTTGTTGTCTGTGTCGTTCTTGAGAGCTGCTAATTCATCCTTATACAAGTTGGGTTCTTATTTCCAGTTTTCCTCCCAAAATCGAGCTAGGTTCTCAGCTTGAATTTCCTAGCAACTATGTTTCTGAACAATACTTTTATTTTCCCAGGCAAGGTTCCAAATGTGGGAGCCCTTAATATGCCCTGACATTCTGATGTGATCCTTATCCTACCAATGCTTGGCATATTTTTGTTTCCAAACGTTAGCCTAGGGAATTGCCGATTCCTTGATCCACCTCCACCAGATTTTAGCTCCTGAAACTCTGCTGATGGTTTCAGGATCATGATGCCCCAAGCCACCATGGCTCTTGGGTTTAGAAATCTTGTCCCAGGAAACTAAAGCCCATTTATTTTTTTGTTCTCCTCTACCCCATAGAAATTCACTTTGTGTGCTCCTGATCTGTTGCTTAATTCCTTTAGGAGCACAATGAGTTTAGAACATGAACATGGGAATGGCCTGCAGGATAGCCTATGTGAGCACAAGGTGCCCCGCAAAATTTAAAGACTTGCATGTCCATTTTCTCATCTTGTCTTGAATTTTATTTATGATTGGCTCCCACACTTCCTTGCTGATAGGATTATCTATGAGAGGTACGCCCAGATACTTGGAAGGTAGCTGTTCCCTTTGAAACCCAATAATTCTAGTGATATTTCTTTGAATAGCAATGTCAGTGTTAAAGAAAAAGACTTTTGATTTTTTGAGGCTTACCTCTGTGCCAACAACCATTGCAAAGTCATTCAAAATATGTTTAGTCATTCTGGCTTCCCTGACTGTGGGTATGCCCTGCAGCATTATGTCATCCACAAATTGTTAATGTGTTAGCCACTCCATCCAAGTTGAGTTTGATGCCCTAGATTCTTCCTTCAATATTTTCCATTTTAATCTCTCTGCCTAGCCCTTCCATCATGAGAACAAAGAGGAAGGGTGAGAGAAGATCCCCTTGTCGGAGACCTCTGGAGGGTGTGAAGATTCTTGAAGGAGCGTCATTATGCAGGATGGAGAAACTAGTCGTGGTAACTAGTACCGTAACCCATCTTATCTAGTTTTGTTCGAAGCCAAAGGCTCTTGGAACTGCCCTTATATAAGACCAACTTAGCTGGTCATAAGATTTTGCTAGGTCCAGTTGAATGATCATACTAGCTTGTTTGTTGCTTTTGAGAGAGTGTACCACCTCATGAGATTGAATGATATTATTGAGGATTTGTCTTCCTTCCACATAGCTAATTTGCTCCTCTGAGATGAGAGCTCATAAAAGGGGCTTGAGACTATTGGCGATCACCTTGGAAATAATTTTATACACCACATTACATAAAGCTATGGGTTTGAATCGATCCAGAGTCATGGGTTTTTCCTATTCTAGGATCAAAGCTATGAAGGAAGCATTAAAAGCCTTCAGAACCTTTTTGGATATTCTTGAGTCTTCCACCACCTCAAGGATATCATGTTTTACTATTTTCCAACATGCTTTGAAGAAGTCTACATTGAAACCATCTGGGCTTGGAGCTTTTCTATTTTTCATTTCATTAATCACTTCACTGACCTCCTCTTCTAACACTAGCCTATTAGGATTGTGGTTATCTTCTCTGGTAACCAGCTGAGGGATATACTGAGTGAAATGGTTGATGAGCTTGGATCTATCCCCCAAAGGCTCCTCTACAATACTAAGGAAATTTTGTACAAGGAGAGATTCCATGTCTTTGTGAGAGACGATTTCTCTCCCTTGAGAGTCTTTGAGCTTTGTGATTCTTTTGTGGGCCCTGTGATCCATTGTGGATTTATGAAAGAGCTTCATGTTTCTTTCTCCCTCTCTAATCCACTGTATCCATGACTTATGTCTCCAGAAAATCTCCTCTTGCAAGCACCGTTCTTCCCATTCTTCTTGCGAAGAATCAGCTAGCTTTTTCCATTCCTCTATAAAGCCCTTTGTAATGTTAATCTGATTGATCTCCTAGAGTTTCTGCTTAGCTTCTCTTTTGGCTTTGAAGATATTGCCAAATTCCTTTTTGTTCCAACCTTTAAGCTTGGATTCGATATGCTTAAGTTTCTTTTGGAGCAGGAACATTCTAGTGCCTTGAATGTTTAGATCCTCTCTCCACCATTTGTCAATATTATTGGTGAATGCAGGGTGAGAGAGCCAGACATTCTCAAACCTGAAAGGTCAGTTTCTTGGTGTACCCATAAAAGTGGCTTCAAGTTGTATAGACCAATGATCCAAACCTCCAAAGGGAAGAATAGAAGTTGTTATGTCAGGGCCTGAGAGAGAGAGGCCCTCTGAGATAATAAATCTATCTAGTCTAGATGCGACTTGTGAAGCCCCTCCCCTTTTGTTGTTCCAAGTGAAAGTCCCATTTATTGTTCCAATGTCCACTAACCCCATGTTCAATATCAAATTCTGGAAGGCCATGGACTCTCTTCCTAGCTGTCTGATACTTCCTTTTTTCTCTGTAAGAGATATTATCGTATTGAAATCTCCTACAACAGTCGATGGCATATTAGGGTTTCTTGCTCTTAATTCCTCAAGCAAGGTGAGAAGCTTGAGTTTATCTTCTTGCTTTTGAGGTCCATATACATTGTTTATCATGTATATCACGTTATCACCTAAAGGTTGACAAACCAAAGAAAGATAGTTCCTAGGTTCCTCGGCATCCAGGATTCCAAATTTTTGTGGATCCCACAGTGTGAGAATCCCCCCCGCTGATTTTTTTGCTTTAACCTCTAGATACTCACACTTGATTAGCCATTTATTATGAATTTCTCTAATCATCCATTGAACATTTTGTCTCCTGAATAAAAACCATATCTGTTTTTGTTTCTTTTATTCTAGTACTGAGATTTCTTTATTTCCTTCTATTTCCTATGCCTCCAATATTCCAGGTTGTGATCTTCATTAATAAAGGTTTATAAAGAAGTAATTGGTAACTTCTTTAATCTTACCTGACTGAATAAATAGTTTCCCACATTCGTTCAACAACTCATTCTGTCTTTTTCTTCCTCTTTTCCTTCCCGGGTTCTTTGGGGATTGTGCCCGTGTCTCCTCTGTCATTTTGGCCCCTCTATGTTTCTAGCCTTCATGATTTATTTTGACTCTAATTCCCTTTGATTGTGATCTCCATAGGAAGAGTTTTTGAACCCTGTCATATTCCTCTTTTGGTAGGGAGTCCACTCCTTTGGTCGTTGCTTGTTCCATAAATTTCTCTAGATCCAGATTTTCCCTATCTAGAACCTCCAACAGTTCATGGTCCTCCATTGCTGCCTCACTTGGAGTCATCTCCTGGTCCCTATTTATCTACATCATGTTTTCTATGATATCTTCAATGTTGTCATCCCTTTCCTTCTTAGTGATAATGTTCTCCATTTCCTGGTTTGTTTCTTGTTTCCTTCTTCTTCTTCTAGGATCTTAAGGGTATTGTGGCTTGGTTGTCTTTCCTCATTGATCTTCTTTTGTAGCCTCTTTTCGCCTTTCCCTTTGGCCCCAACCTTGGTAAAACCCTTAGGATTTTTATCCACAGTGGTTTTCACATTTCTCTCAATGTTATTTGTTGGGCAATCTCTATATAGATTCCCATACTCATGGCATTTGCGGCATCTAAATGGGATGTGCTCATAGTCCACCGCCTGTACCCATTCTTCATCATATACTTGTAAAATTATCACGTTCATAAGTGCTCCAAATAAGTCCATTTCCACACAGCTCCAGGTGAAGGAGGTGTATTTTCCTTTCAGAGTCATCTTTGAGATCTTTAGAAAATGCCCCAGTTTGTTGCCTATTATTTTCAACAATTCCGATAGCCAATAATCTAGAGGAAGGGAGTATAATCTGACTCATACTGGTACCGATCTAAATTTCTCACGTTCTAAAAGAAAGTTCAATATCCATACTCGTATGTAGAGGCCTGCAACAACATAGAAATATGGTCCTCGTTCAAACACTTTGTCTTTATCCTTTGGGCTTGTGAATACTACTATGAAGAAGCCTTTAGATCTCAGATGAAGGTGTATTTCCCCCTTTTCCTTCCTGTGGCTCCTTATCCATACATGTAGTACCCTCTCCATTGGTCATATTCTCATGAATTTGCAGATGAATGCATGTTCTATCATATGATCCCTATGCACTTGTAGCACAGCATCATTCAATATGACTCGAGGAATGATGTTCGAGTTAGGTTTGTAGACACCAAATGCCCTTATAGAAGTAAGTTTTTTACTGCCATCGTCTTTCTCCTTTTCCTTACTAGCTTCCTGCTACTCCGCTTCTTGTTCATGAGGTCTGTTTCCTCCCAACGTGTCTGTGTTACTTGCCACTGTTGCCTTCTCCAGAGGTTTCTTCAAATACTGCTTTCCTACGTCCTTGCTTCTATCTGTAACTACTTGACTGTAGCAGGGAGAAACACTCCCCACTGCATGTCCCACCATGGTGCACAACATCAGAATCCTAACCCTAGATCAAGTTGCAGAGCCTCTGGTGCATCACCCCCTTTCTTAACCGATGGATCATAATTTTGATATATCACTTTTTCGCATTGATATTGTTATTGTTTAAATGCATCAATGTAGTTAATTTTATAAGCATACCAATATTCTTTAAAAGTTATTTGAACTTTTATTTTCACATAAAATGTCATATTCATCTAAAATTATCTTTTAGGATGCATCCACATGAGTTGTAGTCTTTTATAATATAGAATTTCCTCCTAAAGCTTCCTTATTCTTGAAAAATGGTTTGGAAATTATATTGAAATTCATATTGTGGTTATATGGTTCTCGAAAATAAATTTATTTATGTAAACAAAAAATTGTTGTTGGTTTTTCTCAAATGAAGGGAGGAAAATTTAACCACCGTCCTCCCACATTTACCCAAGCTAATCGGTCCAGTGGTGTAAACATCTGACGAAGAGTTACTATGATATGGTTCAACTCCCCAAGTACAACTAAGGAAGTGGAACTGACAAGACAAGACCAATCTAGCCTTCCTTAGGAGCTACAAAACTTTTAGGAGACAACCAACCCTTCTAGGTGCCCAACCCTTGACAGAATTTGATGTTTTGTTGATCTAGACCCCCGATCGCTCCCATGACAAGCCATGCAAATGAATGAGGCCCTCTAGTCACTACCGCAACAAGGCATGCATGTGATTGTGGCCCTTTCCAGGAAGTTATTTTCTAGCAACCCATATTTTGTGCTACATTTTTAGGGCTAAGACTCAGGCCATTGCCCATAACTTCATGGAACTTGAATATATAATTGACATTGCGATAAGGTTAATAATGCAAACACTTGAGCAAGAACTTGACCTGACCCCTACTAGCCATAACAAGAATTTTGTGAAATATATTGTAAACATGAAATCTATAGGTCATAACAGCATATTTTAACATAGGGATCTCATACATCTTAGAATCATCAAGGAGGATTTATATATACTCCCAATAGTTTTGTTGTTTATTAGGTCATTCATTCATTATTATTTCATCTACTAACCAGAATATGATGAGATCCATACATCAATATTATCATAAAACATGCTCATAATCAATAAATAACCAGAGATATATCAATGAAGAAACAATTATTAGAGGCACATAATGACAAGAAATTTTTGTCATGAAAATACAAAAGGAAAAGGAGCTCTTATTATCATATGAAAATATAACCAAGTCGGGGACTTCCACATACCACCCAGCTATATATTGGGATGAAACAAATATCTCTTTCAGCCAGTCAACCCCATGCCATATTCCAAGCATGAATGTGGGATCTCATGAAAAAAATCAAACAAAACCAAACCAGGGATTCGAAATGCCAAACCACCTAAACTCTCAACCAGTAATTCCACCTCACAGTCGGACATTACTAACCATCACGAAATTGGTCTCCACCCAAGTTTTCCAGGGCACTAGATCATTTGTTCCAACCGAGGTTTCTAGGAATAGTAACTCAACCCACAACTACTACCGGGCTCCATAGCGTTTGTCCAACTAGTTCTTCCAAGACTAGTAACTCAACCCACCAAGGTCTCCAGAGAATCTTTACAACTACGGCTTTCAAGACTAGTAACTCAACCCATGTTCTTACAGGGCTTCTAGAGCATTTTTCCAACCAAGGCTCTAGGAACTAGTAACTCAGCCCACAACCATAAGGAAGGTGAGAACCAACTAGAAAATAAAAGGAAGGAAGCCAACAACACCATTGCTATATAGGAAATGGAAAGGCTATGAAAAACCATTGTCAAACTACGCAATCCTCCATTCCAACGATAGATCATAACCATGAAACTACATGCATGTGCCATGCATGCAAAAACTAGCAAGGAAATCATACATGCAACTCACTACCTACAAGAAAAACCCTTTGTTGTTGCAGATCCTGATGTCCTCTTATGCTTTCCTTCTCTTCTTTCCCCTTGTTTCTCCAAATCCTATGTATGCCACACCCTTCAAGAGTGCTCCAAGAAAACTCTATGTATCAAAGAGTATGAGAGAGAGAGAGATAGCTGCAAGGTAAAACTACAAAAAAAAAAAACTATGAACTAATCCTTAGAAGCCTTTTTAACATTGAGGCCTCTGTTTTCTTCATTTTTCCTTCAATTTTCCTCCTCACGTGCAACCTGTGATGTTTCACCTTCCTTTTCTGCTATTTTCCATTATTTTCATAAATAAAATGCCAATAAATTCCTCTTTGCCTTTGCCATTACCATTGTCAATTTTCATAGTCATTTGTTAATCACAAGTGATCCCCATCACTATGTTTTTTACCAACATTCAGCTTGGAATACGTGGCCCATGACCTCGGTTATTAGTTTTCCTTTATTAACTTTATTACATGGATTTTTATGAGAGTTGTTATAGAAATCTCATAATATGAAACAACCAATTCTTCAAATTATAGTTTGTTCGATATCACTCAAAGCCTTTCACGGAGTTGTCCCCTTCCATATTTAGTAATAATTTATTTATATTTCGATTATCTAATTGATTTTTTTTAATCCATGTCAATTTGAATAAAAATTCATCCAAATTTGTAGGATCCTGATTCAAAATCGAGTTTAGATAAAAAAAAAATTCCACAAGTTCAAAAATATCAGAAGTTCTCATTAGGAAAAACATACCACAAGAAGTTGGTAGATGAAAATGAATAACCACTTTACCATGCGAATTATAGTATGCCATCTTCCAACCACAATCCCAAGTTAGTGATGGTAATAATTGTTTTGGTATAATGTAATATCAACAAAGCATTTTCATTGTTCTTAATAATATCATTGATGTACTAATGTTCAAAATTTTTAAATTGGGATTCTAGTGATGATGAGCGACCCACCTACCATCTTTCGATGCAACCCATTACAATCTCAAATTGAGGGAAGGCTACATTAAGAGAAATACTTGGAGAGGACGCATACAAAGAAAGGTTGAATCAACCTCCTATTCAATTCCCACTATGTCTAGATTCATGATTTAAGAATGACTACAACAATAGTACTTCTTCATCAAAAGTTGGAAATGGAGGCAATCAAATGGAGGTTGGTATGTATAACTACTTACGTGATATGAATTCCATGGATGTCATGTTTTTAGATAAATTCCAGAATGATGAGATAGGCAATGATGCTCATATCACTGATACCATTTTCAAAAGCCTAAAATATACTTCCACCACCCTTGTCTGTCGACTGGTGGTTAGTCAAAGTCTACCCAGATGGGGACAATGATTTTAATAGACAAATTGAAAGAAAATTTTGGCATGTTGAATGCATGCTTATCGACAATATTGAGGCAATTGATGATGATCAAGTCCATTATATTTTGAGAAATCTTGTCATACAATCAACATTAAAAATGGTTGATTTTATGAACATGAAATATTGACATTGTTCATTTATATTGCCCACCAACTATAGGTTATTCAAAGATAAGGTTATTCTAAGTGATAATATCTTGCTTGGTAGTTGCAAAGAGGAAAATAAATTTTTGAAATTGTTGGGTGTTTAGTAGATATTATATTATGCATGTCCAAATGATTTTATTCTATATAGAGGAGAATATTTAGACAAAGAGATATGTCCAAAATTTACACATGATAGGTACTATAAATAAAAAAATAGGGTAAATCATATGTTCCTCCTCATAATATATTGAGGCACATTCCTATAATCCCAAGGATTCAAAGGTTCTTTTGTTGCAAAGAATTAACTATGTTGCGAGGATGGCATGCCTCACACAAAATCAAGTAGGGGGTTATGTGAATCCCAATAGATTCAATAGCCATGAAGCATATAGGGGATACATGGCCCAAAACAATTCAAGGATGAAGTATGAATTTTACGACTTAACACAACCACGGATAACGTCAACCCATATTCCCTCTTAGACAACAACTACTATATTTTTCCTATAGTAGTAAACAATATCAATATATCGCCATGGGTTTATGTGAAGAATGAACATATTATTTTGGATCTAATAGTCCCTCATAGAATACAAGTCAAGGATATGGATGTCTACGTACAACTATTAGTATACGAATTGAAGGATTTATAGGAATGGATACATGTATACCATGTATCAAGACCCATTTCCATAGAGAGGTGTTTTATGTTGTATGGAATATGTGCCTACACCACACATGATTATCCAAGCATAGGAGTTTTGACTTGCAAATTACATGTTTATTGATTTGTTTATATACATAACAATATTGTTTCACATATTAATTTAATTTGTTGCAATTTTTATGATCTTCATGATGGCTAACATACCCTATTATATAATAATTCCACAGGTCTTGTAACAAAAGGGTATCATAGAAGTAAATGTTGTGGACTTTCTCAAAAGGCTAGGTTGTACAACCACAAATGAAAGCTAGTTTATGACTGCTCTAGGGTATTCCTCCCAGAATAACACTCTTACAAAAGAGTGACATCCACTTTCAATGGTAAACTAGAGAGAACCCAATGGCCTGCAATAATGACACTAGCTAAATGGCTTAGAGAATATAAGAGAGAGAAGGAGAAGGAGATCAAAAAAATGTTCAATTCGAATGGGGAGCCTATGTTCGATGATCCAGAATTCTTCGACACCTATTTTGAGAAATTTCCCTTTGGGATGAAAAGGAAATATGTATTTTATGAGCTCACATATTGGGAAAATCTTAAGATTTCCTACTTACTAGATCCCATGCATATATTAAAAAATGTTTCATCTTCTTTATGGAGGCACGTATCATCGAAATAAAATGACACATTGGTTGTTAAGAGAGATCTTATGTCTTCAAAAATTGAAAAGAAACATTGGCCAAGACAAGATAGTAGAGGAGAGGCTAGTTCCTCTTGGTATTTCAAAGAAGGAGATGTCCCATGGATTTTAAAGAATGATGATCATTATTTGGCAAAGGAAGTTATAATGGGTGTGAGGGTGCCTTCTTTATATGGGTCTTCACTATGGTGCTACTTCACTATGGAATACCATTTGTTGAGGTTGAAATCGCATGACCATTTGAACATTATAAGAGTGAGTATGTCAGCAACATGATTTTATTATTTATTATTATTTTTATGCCATGGGACAAAATATAATTATTTTTTTATATGTTTAATTTTCAATTTAATTATCCTTTTCTTATGCGTAGGTGTGTGAACCATGACTTCCCCCAAGAACTACAACGTGCCATATCTAAATTATCTACATTTTTACATTAGATCACATCAAAGGAGATTCATATGAATAGCATTCAACAGTGGCATCAAGTGATATATTAGTTTGTTTATATCTTTGATATGGAACTACTCACAAGTTTCATGGACTTGCAAGTTCATCTTATAATTCACCTCATAGATGAGGTTGAGTTAGTTGGGATAGTTTGTTGTCATTGTATGTTCTTCTTAGAGAGGTACATGAAGAAATTGAAAGGATTTGTTTGAAAAAGAGAAAAATCTGAGGGGTCTATGGTAGAGGGGTACATATCATATGAGTCTTTGTATTATGCCAATGAGTACATCAATCAGCTCAATAACACACTAGGTGCGATCATTTGGGATGATGAAAGGGATGAAGACGGAAGAGAAGGGGAGATTTTTGAAATGAATGGAAAAAGGTGGATGATAAAGAGTAGGTGACTTATCATTTGTAAAATGTATACACAATAATTGTTCACACTAAGTTTCATAATGTATATTTTTATCTCATATGTACTATATATGTCAGTTTGATTTCATCATTGAATTCATAAATTTAATCCATCAACAAATGGATTATTTACAGTTGGGAAGCAACACAACCATGGATCACATTGTATGAAAAAATGAGGAGGAAATGGGAAAGTGATAGGAAATAATTCAGATGGTTGAATAGTAGAAGCATGTCTTATCCTGATCATTTAAGGGAAAATATGCCAATAATGTGCCCCAACAATTCAATTATTGACCAAATCAGAGAGAAATATAGTGCCTCTAGTCATCACCCGCATGTCGAAGAGGATTCACTTAACATAGGGATTGGGTGCAAGAAATTGGTAATAATATCTTTTTGTGCATTTTTAACTTCATAATGCACCTTTGAATTGTAACATATACATTCTATATTTTAGTTATGTTTTATTTATTAGATACATGACATTATGATTTTTTAAATTTTTTATAGGTCCATTTTTTCCCATTTATGCGGGAATATGGACATCATTTTCACATGACGAATGTCGATGATGGATGCATGACACAAGACTATGGAGTGGAAGTCGAGTTCGACCAATCTAGTCGTGCTAGGCATCACAATTGGAACCTAATTGAAGGGATGCTAGATTATGCCAGAAAGGTAAAATAGATCATTGAATTGGACTTCTCTTCATTACAATGTGTTATTTTTAGGTGAAAGTAGTGCATCACCTTTGATTGTATTGTGTAAAGGAAGATCATGATAGTGGGTTGATATCTATCAATAATAGAAAGATGTGTCATGAAGCTAGGGATCCTTATGTTTTCCCCAAGCACTGAAACCATGTGATTTTTACCCATATGTGTTGGACAAGGATTGGTGGTTTGTATTAAGACATGATCCTAGATCAAAACATATTTTTTAGAACAATGATGTTATCATGCCAAGTGAGGAAGATAATCAAGGTGATAAAAACAAAAGAGTGATATGTACTTGTGTTATTTGATGATTTATACTATTGTTGTATGGTTTCGTTTTCTTTATTTCACTAATTATATTGGTTTTTATTCATCTAATTCTTGGTATTTTATATAATTGGTAAGATTCACAAACATTTTTACATGGATGGTTTTCTTTTATCCCTCTAGTGGAAACGTTTTTGAACTTAAAACTAAGTATTTCCAATTGTACAATTTATAGTTTAAAAATTAAAATTTTAACATATTTGTTTACTTCTAAATTTGTGATAAGTTTAATTTGGATTTTGTGATAATTTTGTTTTCAACTTAGTTTCTTGTTAGTTTACATACTTTTATCATTGCTTTTGGAAATATTTAAATTATTCCCCCAATGTTAACTAAAACCATAATTAATTAAGTAATTTAAAATTTTCATAGCAATCAACTTATGAAATAATGGCAAAAACAGCAAATGTAAGAACATTTGCATCCATAAAATTTGAGGACCAATAGAATTCATATGATTGGATATCATAACATATTTATAATAACAATTTTTAGGGTAGAAAAGTCTATTAACGAAGAAGAAACAATACAATTGAAAATAACATTTATTCATATGTTATTATCTTTTGAAAAGAAAAATAGTGAGAATGAATATGTATGAACTATCTATATAATGGAAAACTATTTTTGGTAATTTACAATTATAGTTTCAACCATATTAAACTTTGCAATTTAAAAAATATATTTTCATTTTTTATTTAATGTAAGTCTTTTTGCATGTAATTTCATATATAAAATTTTGATATAAGTTCACCAATATATAATTTATAATAAATTTATATCATTTCATAAAAATAAACATGATGGTGATAATCATCTAACAAACATAAACATAATATAAATTACACATTCAAATTCACTAACATCATCTAATTATATACACCTCTAGCACATATAAACGCCATTAGTTAGCACACAAATTTAATAATTTAACATGGCATCGTCATTGTGATAACATTTGACAATAGCTCATGCTAATCATATTGTTTTTTATTCATCCAAAATATAAATTTAAATTGGTAAGAGTTGCTAAAAATATTAAATTTTTATTGCTTGAAATTGTGATAAGTTTAGTGATAAATTAAATTTTATTAAGATATATTTTTTAAGTTATATTAAATCAAAATTATTAATTATACACATTTTGACTTAAGATTTTCGAAATTCAACAATAAATGAATTTTATAAATAAATTAAAATATTATTTATGTATTTTTAAATAAATATTATTGAACAATAATTTATTGATTGCATTTTCTTATTTATTATATTAGATATTAGAAATTTAAAAAATAATTATAATTATAATTTAAGAATACAATTTAAAAATCATATTTTAAATAATTATTATAATTAATAAGTATATTTTTAATGATACTTGACTCATAATTATTATTAGTAAATAAATTTTAATCCTATTAAAGTTATAAATCAAATTAATTGTAATGTTATTTTTATAATCCAATATTTATGAACATTTTTTTTAACTATAGTTGATTTATAGACCAATGAGTTATATATTTTAATTTTATTAAAAACATTTTTGAAATTTTTTTCTAGTGAGTACTTGATGAAATACATGTTTTGAAAATTAATTGCAAATATTAATTAGATATTGTCTAACTCTTGTATTATAAGTATAGGTCACAACTTTGTAAATTCTACAGTAGACAATTACTAGAAAGTTAGTTTTGTTTAGAGGTTTGTACAATTTAATAGTGTGTAAAATTGATTTTGTTTTGTAATGACTATTTTTTAGACATGTTTTATGAATGCTTTGTTTTTTAATATCTATGCTTTCTATAGGCAAGGACTATGCTGCTCGCAACCCTTGTTTGAATAAGAAGTTAGTTAGAATGAATATGTATTCACTCTTTATGCAATAGAAAAATATTTATGGTAATATTACAGTTATAGTTTCAACCATATTAACCTTTGTAATTTATAAAAACATCTTTCCATTTTTTATTTAAAGTAAGTCGTTTTGCATGTAATTTCATATATAAAATTTTGATATAAGTTCACCCATACATAATCTATAATAAATATCATTTCATAAAAATAAAAATCATGAGGATAACCATCTAGAAAATATAAACACTATCTAATATACACATTCAAATTCAATAACATCATCTAATTATATACACCTATAGCACATATAAATGTTATTAGCTACCACAAAAATCTAATAATCTAAGACGGCATCATCATCATGATCACATCTAACAAAACACACGCATTGTCTAACATCATCACCATGAACATCCTCAAATATACATCTCAGACTGCCAAATAACTTCTATAACGCATACATCTCTCTGAGGGTACATTAAATGAACATATCTAACATGACCTAAAAATATACACATCAACACAAACATATAAATTGGGTATGTCAACATGAAGAGAAAAAATACACCATATATATATATATATATATATATAATATATATATATATATAATATATATATATATATATAATAATATATATATATATATATATATAATATATATATAGATATAGATATAGATATATACACACACTCACAAACAAGTCAAATAACTATTATGAAATATATGATACAATAGCAGTAGTGATAGCCTAGTATGTAGCAAAAGATGATGGATGGTTAACTGCCTGATCAAGGGTCGAACTATGAGATGGAGTAGGTGGTTGTTCTTCTCTCCTAGGAGAAACATTAAGTAGTGGGTGATCATGACGTGAATGAGGAGGACTATGTGGTCGAGTACTAATACAAGGATCACCGACACCATGATCATCATTTGATGCATGTCAATCTCAAGGAGGTGGAGTAGTACTAGAAGGATCATCACCATGATCATCATGATTTCATGGGGTAGTATTGGGTGAAGAATTTGTATATGATTCATGGTGGAAATACTTCCTTAGTGGCTATATAAACATTCTAGCCAATTTCGTCTAAATCTCTAGGAGCATAGGATATGCCCTCATGTTTTGAGTCATCGCAGGGCAGACTCCCATCTCAACCAGAACTCTAGAGAGTTGGTCGTCCAACTCCATAGTGAATTCAATATCGGGCCTATGACATCGCTACATGCCCACATGTATCTAATCCAAACATATGACTTCACCCTCCATGGCCTAGGCCATATTTGCATCTCCATCAAGTGGGGGAGGAGGCATGTCCCCAACAAATGTGTTGATGTCTAAAAACTATATAATACACAAGAAGTTAAAAAATGCGGTAGAATAAAGTTTCTTCTAATTAATTAAGAAAAAAATGAAACTAGATTAATTTAAAGAAAACACTAATATTACCTCTAGCATCTGCTAGCTCACCCTGTGTGAAGATGATTTTGGGAAATTGGTGCCAATCCATCACCGTGTAAGGATATGTAACTAAGACAAACATGTGGTCAGCCTCAATACCTAGTAGTTATAGTGCCTCAACAAAAATGTTGGTCAGATACTCTGGCTGACCCCTATTGGGCATCATCTCGCCCCACATGTGCATCCACACCTCAATCATTGATTTAAGAGGGCGATGGTCAAAATTAGGCCTTGTTTATGGAAACCTCTCAAAAACTAAAAATAAAAAAACATGGAAGAAAAACTGAATTTTTCCCTCCCATGTATCATAACAAAACATCTATCTAAAGCTATATAAAAATTTTGCAATGAAATGGCAGACCATCTGATACATCATGGCCTCTACACCAAAGAATCGACATAAAATAAAAGAGGGAAACTAATGTGTTTCCCATCACTAGTTTAGTGCGTAATGGTAGTCACTAATAGTGACAGGAACCTAACCTCCTCTGCACCAAAAGAGGTGGTTTGTAGTTGCCCACTAGACACCTGAAAATTTGCTATATAAACTACATTATCCCCAACATATCTATGAGAGTAGACAAGCTAACTCTCTACTACAACACCATGGGGGTCATCAAGGAACAAGGGAATATCCTCCCCTCTCCTAGATAGGTCGGTCATAAAATAAATTTCCTCCTCAGTGGGCTAAAACCACTGATCAAGGCTAACAAAAAAAAAACTTGGTGGAAATCCCACTGATAGATCAATAGTCACAACACTCCAGAGTGCCCCTTCAGGTATGTAGCCTCCTCATAGTACTGAAGGAGGCCAACATTCCTCAAGAGGCTTGTGTCATTGTGGTAATAGGGAAAGGGCTCAAATCCCTCTCCCTCTCTTGCGCCTCCCACCTTCGTAGCATATTGTATTGGTCAACTCTCTACTCTTCCTATTATTGTTCCTCTCTACTATGATGTCTCATCCTTATACATAAAACATATATATTTTTTTAAATGAAAAATTTGTTTAAGAATATGAACATATAAATTTCAATTTAAAAAAAAAAATGAACATTCATGCTCAGAAAAAAGAGGAACAAATAAGACAAAGAGTGCCAAAAATACAGGAATGCACAGAAAATGGTGTGTACATTGACTTGATCCACGGCCTTTGATTCACATAAATCCATAACAATATGTATGTTTGTTTTTCAATGCGGTATGTCGACATAAAATTTTGCACTGGTGCATTAATTTTACATCAATGCATCGCACTTAAACGTTGAGGTTTAAATATTGGGTGGTGTGTTGGGAAAAAATAAACGCGTCGGGAAGTTAATTTTACTAGATGCACCACTGTAAAAATTATAATTTTTAAAGTGGTGGATCATGGAATTTAATGTCCCAATGCATTTCAATTTACCTAATGCACCAAACCACTAGAAATGCATTAACATTACGAACTGATTTGTAGTACACCCTATAAATTTGCAAGGTGCATTGTGAATAGTGCGACCTAAATATTTCAAATGCAGTGTGAAGAAAAAACAAAAAAATATAAAATAATAATGCATTTTTTAACATAATTTCCAATTCCACTTTTCTAAAAAATTAAGTTAGCGATAAACATAGAAACTAATTGGACATTTTCTTGTCAGAGAGGAATGGTTTCCAAGTAAACAAAAAAATAAAGTTTTCTCATCCAATCTTAAATATTGGGCGGTGCACTGGGAAAAAAAATGCATTGAGAAGTTAATTTTAACAGATGTGTCGCCGTAAAAATTGTAATTTTATAAGTGGTGTGTCATGGAATTTAACTGTCCGGTGCATTTCAATTTACCCAATGCACCGAACCACTAACGATGCATTAACGTTACACAACGATTTGCGGTGCACGATGTAAATTTACAAGGTGCACCGTGAATTGTGCGAGGAAAACGTTTCGAACACACCACAAAGTTATTTTTTTCAAAAATAATATATTTTTCAACTTAATTTTCAATTCTACTCCGCAAAAAAAATTACTTGGGAAGAAACACAGACATTACCTACATAGTTGCTCGTCTCGGAGGCATGGTTTCCAAGTAAACACGAAAACGAAATTTCACCACCATTTCACAAAATTTGAAAGGCACATAGTGAGCAATGAAGGGAAGGATGTTAGGCAAGGGAAGCATTAATGGCTAGGCAATTCACAGGGGAAAATGTTGCACCGGTGCTTGAGAGCTCTACAACACTGCAAATGAATTTTATGGATAGTAATTTTTTTTATTTAACCATGTTCCAGTGTGCTCAAGTAATGTGAACGAGGTGGATTATTTATGAAGCACACAATTTCTTTTGAAATTAAAAACATGTCTTGGTGCACTATGTTATTTATGTACCGGGGAATTTCAGAATAGGAATAGCACTGGTGATTCATAGGAGTATAGCACCAAAATGTAAAAATAACTTTTACGACCGATATCTTTTAAATTAAAAATTTGTCTAGTGCTACCGAGTAGTATACACATGGTCTCTTCAAATTCACCTAGTGCACTGTTTTTTTTAAATTAAAAACCCTACAATGGTGCACCCTGTTGTATACGAACCGACATGTTCCCAAAATGTCAAAGCACTAGGGCTTCGTGGAAGTATAGCACTGAAATTGTGAAAATGAATTTTATGATCAATATTTCTTTTTAATTTACACTAATCCAATGTTATCGAGCATTATATGCACCGGTGCTCCATAGTTACTGAGCACACCATTATTTTTTATTTTTAAGAAAACCCTTGAATGGTTCACCATTAACTAATATGCACTGGGGCATACAATTCGTTTTATCGCACTAGTGCTTATTATATGAGCAACACACAGTTGTTTTTTAAAGTAAAAATCTTGCCCAGGTGCACCATCTATTTATGCACCGAGGCTTTCATTAAATGGGAAAGAACTAGTGCTTTATGTGAGTATAACATCAAAATGGTGAAAATGAATTTTATGACCAACATATTTTTAAATTTCACCCATATATGATGCTATCAAATATTATCTAGATTTGTGTATCTACCCAATTTAGCTATTTGATTTCTATTTTTTATTTTCCAAAATATAATTTACAATAAAATTATGTTTTTTAAATATAATTTTAAAAATATAAAAATTATTTAGCACCTTCAAAAACACACAAGTTATACCCAATTACAATTTAGACAATTTCCTCACAAATTTATAACAAAATTCATTGAAATAAGCCATGACATAACTAGAGTACACTATTAAACATCTTTTCAAATTTGGAGGATGTCGTTGTTGGCCTCACAATAAGATTCCACTACAAAGAAAACGATCATGGAAAAATTTAATAACTTTTTCAAATTTCTAGCGCACTATTACTAGTCTCATAATAATATTTTAAGATTCCAAATTGATTAACCATTTGAATGTCAGACCATAAAATCTAAAGTGATTTGAAAATTTAGAAAAGAGTCTAATCAAACTTTTTGAGGTTTTGATTTTTTTATAGAAATAGTTTTCAATCAATATTTAGCACAATGTTGACAAGAATATATCATACAAAAGTTGATAATAATAAGCGATAAGGCTACATGATAAGGAATTATTTTGACAATGCATACATATATCATATACAAGGTATAAATTATGAAAATTTTAACCCATATAAATTGAAAATTAAAAATAACCCTGCCAGAGTTTGCTATTGTCTATTACTAGGCATAAAATTCTATTAAATTCAGTAGTGCTTATTTTATACAATGCATACCGTCATTTGTAAATTAAAAACTCTCACTACTCTAGGTGATTAGTAAAGTGCTGAAAAATGAAAGTGTTCAAAAGTTCTCGAAACATACGCCAAAACATAAATCTTATCGTCCTGAATCCAATTCAACTTTAATCGCTCAAAATCAATATCCTATGCTCCAGATATCACGTTCTAGTCATTTTCCTAAAAAATTAAAAAAATTTCAAGTTGAAGTACATGAATACTAACTAGGAAGTTTGTATGATGACTCAGCAAGTTGACTGTGCACCCTTGGGAAAATGACAGGCTGACAAGTAGCAGCCTCTGAATTTAGCACATGGTCAAATTTTCACTGGATGGTGGTTTTATTAGGTGGTCCAATGGATGGGTTCCATGTGGCCCAATCATGGGCTTCCACATGGCACCCTGGTGGCGAATAATTTTTTTTAAGGTCAGACTAGCCTGAACAGGATTCGAATTAGTGACCTTATGGCAAATAGGGAAACATTCTACCATTGTGTTGCTAGTGGTTCTTGTTAACCATAGTTGAGAATTTCTATTTGAATGTTACAAAATTGAAGTTTGGATATTGAGACCGGGGCTAAGCCCCTGACCCCCAGCCACTAGATGCCCACAGAGCTAGAGGTGGAGCAACCAAGGGCTTGAGGCTTAGCCCCAACCGAAGATCACACCACATGTCACACGACCTAAGGGAGCAGAGGTTGCAGGTGTTGTTAGGTTTGGAGTTGGGTCAGAGCCTAGATCAAAGTCCCATGAATCACCACGAGATTGACAATGGAGGAACTAGTGCTAAGGTGAAGGGGGCTTGTATATGACTTGGCCCTAGGGAATATGAAAAGCTACAGAACCATGGGCAAGCGGGAAAGTTGCTGGGTGGCGAGTCCACAAACGTAGGGGCCAACCATTGAGTTTATACACTATTGGACAGTGACCTAGAGATTGGGGGCTAAACCGGCGAAGGTGGACGGTCAGCCCCAGTCCCCCGCCACATGGCCCCATGTGGCCATATTTTTCCTCCAATGGGTCATTGGGCATTTAAAATAGGCAACATTTTTCACCCAAATGGGCAAGAATCCTACCGACACCAGGTGAAATTAGCACTCAGCGGCCCCCTAAATGGAAAAATTCATAGAGCAGTTGGACAGAGAGTCCAGTTTGTAGAGTAGTTAACAACAAAACTTCTCTAGAGAATAAATTTCTCAGTTTTTGGCCAAATTGAGCCAAATAAGAACCCAACTTGGGGTTTTTGGGTCTTCTAAAGCCATTGGAGATGTTATTTTTACATGATGAGGATTCTGAATTGATGAAATTAGAAATTTGAGTACTTAACGAAAGAGGACCAACATTGGAAGCTGGACCAAGGGATGTAGTTGAAGAGGGGTGAACTCCTTTATCATTTTATCATCTTGTGTTGATGTGTATGGTATATTTGTGTCTACTTATTATGTATCCTAAGTTTAAAAGCCATAAATTTATGTACTTTTGCAAATTTATCCATTTCCTAAAAGACATAAAAATTTACTTGCAAATTTTCCATAGACCTTCAAGTTTGTAATACATATCAAGTTTGGTATCAAAGATCAAGGTTATTTTGAAGGTTTGATTTTGTTTGCAAGTGTTTTCTAATGTTTACAAGGTTGGAGCTAAAAACAGGAGAAGGAATTCTTGTAGACCAAAATCCTCAAGTGGGCTCAAGTAAGCCACAACATGCCTCAAGCTTCACCAGTCATGGCACATGAAGAAGGTCATGAGGGCATGTCTGAGGATGAGAGATATTTTAGAAAAATTTTCTTCAAATGTATGAAATGGTGAAAGTTCTATTTGAAGAGACATACACAATGTTGCAAGGAGATAGCCCAAATCCTAGAAAAGGCAATGGACGAAATGGTGACAAACCACAACCTCCACCTCCACCTTTTTCTTCACCTCCATATTCACCCTCATCTTCTTCTACTTCAACCCCTTCACATACTCCTCCAAGAACTCCAAAGGGTGATAGTAAAACTCCTTTGTTAAAGCTTGATGTAAAAATTAAATTTCCCATGTATAATGGAGAAGTAAATGCTGAGAAATTAGATAATTGGGTTCGTCAGCTTGAAGTATATTGCAGGATAAAAAATTGATGATGATTCCGCTAAAATTCAATTTGATTCTCTAAGGTTCGGAAGTACAATGCTCATTTAGTAGGAGGCCAACAATCAAGAGCATACCAAGAAAAGTGGTAATATTATTTACTCTTTGAATGATTTTGTAGCTGCATTAAGAAGGCAATTTTATCCATTAGCATATGTGCAGAAAGCAATAATGGAATGGAAAAATTTTAGACAAGAAAAGGTATGAGTCTTTAAATTTATACCTAAGATTTTAGAAGAAGAGATCTCATGTTGGGTGTATATTTATCCTCTCAAGACACTCTCCTTAAATACATAGGTGGTTTACATAGTTACTTGAGGCATACAATTCTTATTTTTAACCCTGCAAATCTAGATGAAGTTTGTGTACAGGCAAATCGTTTAGAAGAAAGAGATAAAAATGTTCCTCAAGAGATTAACAAGAATTCATTCAAGAGTGGAGACAAAGGAAAGGGGAAGTTCAAAGGCAAGGGTAAAAATAATTCTTCAATCAAGAAAGAGTGAGATAAACTCACATGTAAACATTGTTCAAAAGAAGGCCATGATGAAGAACATTATTGGAAACTTCATCTTGAGATGAGACCCAAAAAGTTTAACAACAAAGGGAAACAAAATATTGTTGCAACTACACAACATGACTTATGATCTGATTCTAGAGATGAAACAAAGATCATAGCCATGGGATTGAAATCTAAGTTTTCTATTTCAAGTAATATTTCTTCTAGCAATCCCATTGCAACTCAAAATGAAAAAAGAAGGAAGTGAGCTTTTCCATATGAGGATCACAACAAAAAATAACAAAGTAGATACTTTGTTTGGTAGTGGATCCCAAGGAAATCTTATTTTGGAGGCCATTGTCAAGAAACTAAATTTGGAAACCATTCCTCATCCTAAAACTTATCCTTTGGGTTGGGTGTGTAACAATGCACAATTGTAAATGACAACGAAATGGATAATTAAATTCGCCATCACTGAAAATTTTATTGATGAGGTAGAACTTGATGTAGTACCACTTGACATATGCAAGATTGTTTTTGGAATCCCATATCTATATGATAGGAAAGCCATATTTCATTGCCATGAGAAAAATGTCATTCATTTAAGAGGGGATGAAGTATGTTTTTAGAACACATCGCAAGGAATTGAATTTATCTCTTGTGAATGTTGGACAAATCAAGGAGATTGTTAATGCAAGTAAGAATTTTGTACTATTGATGATTAAACCCAAAGATGATACTCAAAATGAATCCTACCAAGGATGTGATGAAAAAAATAAATATGATTTGGTTGAGGTTGTTAACAAATATTATAAGATGTTTCATGAACTTGAAGGATTGCCTACGAAAAGAGGAATCACATGAGATCCAATTGCATCAAGATGCTGCTCTTCCAAACATTAGCATGTACAGGATGTTAGTTATGGAGAATGTAGAAATTAAGAAACAAATCCAAGATTTTCTTGATAAAGGGGTAATTATAACAAGCACATCTCCTTGCGGGTATCCTAATGTTTTGGTAGCAAAGAAGGATGGTACATGGCGCATGTGTGTGGAATTTAAAGCCTTAGAAAAATCATGTTAAGGAATTGTTATCCTCTTCCTCGGATTGATGTTTTTCTCTATGAATTGAAAAATTGTTGTTTATTTCACTAAGTTGGACTTGAGAAGTGGCTATCATCAGATTAGGAATGTTGAAGGATATATTTGGAATACAACCTTGAAAATAAATAAAGGTTTGTTTGAATGGTTGGTTATGCCATTTGGGCTTTTTAATGCTCCTGCAACATTCATGAGAGTTATGAGTGATGTTTTAAGACCTTTTCTTGATGATTTTGTGATAGTCTACTTAGATGACATAATGATTTTCAACATGACTTGTGAAGAGCATGTCAAGCATGTTAGACAAGTTATATATGTATTAAATAAAGAAAATTTGTTTTTGAAGATGTTTGAATGTCAATTTGGAAAAACATCGTTAGTATATTTGGGTCATATTGTTGGAGGGGATCAATTGAAGATTGATCCCTAAAAGGTTGAATTCGTTTTGAATTGGCCTAAACCCAACAATATAACATAGGTTAGAATATTTATGGGAGCAACCCAATATTGGAGAAATTTCATTTCTAACTTCTCATCAATTGCAACTACATTACATACTTTCATAAGTGTGAAAGAAGTTTTTTAGTGGAGAGGAAAGAAGAAGAAATCCTTCGATGCATTGAAAGAGAGAATCAGTAAAACGTCAATTCTTGCACTTCGAGATCTAAAGGAGTCATTTGAGATACAAAGTCATGCAACTGACCATGCTATGGGAGCAGTATTGATGCAACATGGAAAGCCTATTTGTTATCATGCTGAAACCTTTAATAGTGCAATAATTAACTATCCAACATATGACAAAGAATTGTATGCTTTAGTGAGAAGCTTGAAAAAATGGAAACATTATTTGATGGGAAAGGAAACTATCATTCACACTAATCATAAACCATTGAAATAATTGCAATCACAAACCAAGCTATAACAAGTGAGGCATTTCATATGGATGGGTTTCTTAAAACAATTCCACTTAGTAATTAGGTATAAGAAAGGTATCTAGAACAACGTTGTCGATATGCTATCAAGACCAATTTTTAGTGCATCCATTATTCTTAAGAATAATTCTGTCATGAATGAGAGCTATTTTGAACAATATGATTTAGATGGAGATTCTAAGGATATATATGCAACTTTGTGTCAAGGCAAAAAAGTAAAGGAATTAGATTATCATGTTTATGATAAATTATTGTAGGCAAGCTATGTATTCCATAGGGTGAAAGAATCAACATCATAAGGGAGGCACATACTTCTATTATTTCTCACGACTTTGGGGCAGGAAAGACAGTGGAACAATTATAGAGTATTGTTATTGGCCTTCCATGAATGAAAGTGTTTCACGATATGTAAGAGGATGTTCTTTGCATGCTACTTGTAAGCCTAGAAATAGAAATTTGGTATTGTATACTCCACTTTTGGTTCCTTCCCGTACTTGGGAAAGTGTTTCTATGGATTTTGTGGGAGGGCTATCTGTGTCTAGGAAAATTCATGATTATCTTTATATTGTTGTGGTCATTTAAGAAAAAATTGTATTTTGATGCCTTGTAAGAAGCAAGTTAGAGTTAAATAGACTATACAAATGTTCTTTCAAAATGTATGGGTGCATTTTGGGTTGCCCACATCAATTATTTATAATGGAGATTCTCGATTTGTTGGGAAATTTTGGTCAAGATTATAAGGACTCATGGACACCAAGTTGAAGAAGAGCACAAAATCTCATCCATAAAATAATGGCCAGACAGAAGTGGTGAACAAAACAGTAGTACATCTCCTTCATGGATATTGCAAAAAAAATCCTAAACTTTGGGATGAACACTTACAATACATTCAACATGCTTACAAGTGGGCCAAACATTCATCGACTAAAAAATCTCAATTTCAGGCATGCTTGGGATACTTACCAAAATATCCTTTAGATTTTATCTTTGGCAAATATTTTTCTATTGATGGACATAATGACATAGATAAGGCCAAGTGATTTATTGAACATGTTCAATTGGTGCATCAAATAGTTCAAGAATAGCTGGAAAAGAGTCAAGCCACGTACATGACAAGGCATGATAATCATTGTGTTGACCACAATTTTCAGGTTTGAGACAAAGTTTGGATTTACATTAGCAAGGAGAGGCTTCAAGAAGAAGGTAAAAAAATAAAACCAATCAGATATGGACCTGTTAAGATTTTAGAAAAGATTTGTAATAATGCCTTTTGGTTGGATTTTCCTCCATATATGCAAGTCTATGAAGTTTTTAATGTTGAGAACTTGAGATTATATGAGCCTCATTTGATTGAAGATCAAGAAGAGAATGTTCAGATTCCATCCATTGAAGATTTTTCTCCTAAATATATTGAAGAATTACAACAAGATACTATCCTTGACAGAAAAACAAGAACTTCAAGAAGAGGGAACATGGAGTACCTTCATGTGGGGCTCTAAGGAAAAAATCCAAGCAAGAATAAATGGATTGAGAATGTAAGGGTAAGGGAGTTGTATCCTAACTTATCTATTGATTGAAAATAGTCTTTTGGTGGTACAAAATATTTTGGTGGGGAGGAGTGATCCAGGGGATTAGTAAAGTGTTCAAAAATAGAAGTGTTAAGAAATTCTCGAAATTGGTGCCAAAACATAAATCTCATTGTCCTAGATCCAACACAACTTTAATTGCTCAAAACTGATATAGTATGAGACAAATATTGCATTCTAAACATTTTCCTAAAAAACTAAAATTTTTCTAGGTTGAAGTATAGGACTGCTAATTGGGCAATCCCTACGATGAGTTAGCAGTTTGATTATGCACCCTTGGTCCAATGACATGATAGTCTCTAAATTTAGCACATGGTCAAATTTTCATTGGTTGGTGGTTTTATTAGGTGGTCGAATGGATGGGTATCACATGGCCCAATCACGGGCTGCCACATGGCACCTCACTAGGTTAGACTAGCCTCAACTAGGTTTGAACCGGTGACCTCATCAAAAGCACCGCAACACTCTACCATTTCAATGTTAGTGGTTCTTGTTAACCATAATGGAAAATTTCTATTTGAATTTTCCAAAATTCAAGGTTTGGGATTGGGGCCAAGGCTAAGCCCTGGCACTGATCACTACACGCCCACAAAATCAGAGGCAGATCAACTGAGGTCTCAAGGCTTAGCCCCAGCCCAAGGTCACACCACATGTCACATGACCCAAGGGAGCAAAGGTTGCAGGTGTTGTCAGGTTGAGAGATGGGTGAAAGCCTAACTACAATTCCCATGAATCACCATAGAACTGACAACAGAGGAACTAGCACTAATATGGAGGGGGATTGGGTATTGCCCGACCCCATGGAATATGAAGAGCTGAAAAACCATGGGTGAGCAGGAAATGTTCCATGTGACGAGTATGGAAAAATAGGGGCCAACCCCGGGATCTACACACTGCTGGAACCATGGCCCAAAGATTGGGGGCTAAGCCGACGGGGGTGGGTGGTTAGCCCCAGCCCCGGACCGCATGGCCCCATGTGGCCATATTTTTCCACCCAAGGGTCATTGCGAATTTAAAAGAAAGTGACATTTTTCACCTGAATCAACGGGAATCCGACTGGCACCAAGCGCAATTCATGGTCAGTGGCCTTAGAAATGGAAGAATTCGTAGAACAATTAGACAAAGCTTATAGTTTGTAGAGTCGTTAGAAGTAAATACTTCTCTAGAGCATAAATTTCTTAGTTTTTGGCCAAATTGAACCTATCAAGAGCCCAGTTTTAGGATTAAGGGTCTTTTGAAGCCATGGGACACATTATTTTTACATTATGAGCATTGTAAATCCATAAAATCATAGATTTGAGAACTTAATGAAAGAGGCCCAACATTGGAAGCTGGACCAGAAAATGTAGCCCAGGAGGGGTGAACTCTTTTATCATTTTGATGTCTTGTGTTGTGGTGTATAGTATATTCACTCTATTTTTATGTTGCAAATTGAGTTTAAAAACCATAAATTTAGTACATTTTCAAATTGATCCATTGCCTAAAAGACATAAAAATTTACTTGCAAATTTTCCGTAAACCTTCAAGTTTGTAGCATGTATAAATGTAGCATATTGATGCTTTTATTTCTATTAAATATAACCCTGCAATGATGCACCATTTTCAATTAAGAATTGGGGAATTCAGTTCAATTAAATGCATCGATGCATATAATATAATATGTGCACCGCTATTTTTAAATTAAAAACCCCACAATGATACACCATATTTTTTATGCACTTAGGTATTTTTATGTTGGTTTAGTATTGAGGAATCATGAGAGTGTAACACCAGATCAGAAAAAATGAATTTTACGACCGCCATTTTTTAAGTTTAACCGTTTTCCATGTTAGCAAGTAGTATATGCATCGGTGCACCTTATTTACTTAACGCGCTGCTATTTTTTATTTTTATAAAAAATAACTCTACCATGGTGCACCATATTCAATCAAGCACTGGTGTGTTAGTGTATAATAGACACACCATTAAAAACATCCTATAAAATATCCTCCCACCCAACTCCACTACAAACAGATTTTTGCGATATTTTTATAGGGGCTTCCACAAAACCTTCTTTATATTGTACTTTCCTTGTAGTGAATACTTTAATATGATCACTTATTTGAGTGAAAATAAAGGAAAAATAAAACACTTACATCCCAAATTAGAGGATTTTTGAAATTTCATCGAGAAAGCAGACATGGTGGACATTAAAACCATTAATATGATCTTCACTTAGAACAACATACCAGGTGGTTTAGCAAACATTTCCTCTAGGTTGGATAATTTTCTCACTTGTACCAATGAATTATTAATGGAGATCCTTCCCTCAATGGGCTCTGGCCACTAGCCTATCTACCTCTCATGGAGAACATTTGGCAAACCCATCAGGTGTCTTTTTAAGCTTGAGTAGTTTTGGATCACAAATCCCAAAATCACCAACAAAATTCATGAATGGTGGAAAATCATGAGCCACATAAAAGGATAAAAAAATGTTTACTTATTAGTAAAATCTCAAATATATCAAAATCCTCCTCAAACAATTGAATAATGAGGAATTTGACAACACCTTCTAGGAGAAACAAGCTCTGGAAAAGGAGAAGGCCTTTCTATAATAGGAAATCATAATGAATGGCCAAACGAAGGAAATTAGGGACATAGAAGCTTCTCTCACTATGAAACTGGAGGATCATTACAGGCAAGAGAAGGTTTACTAGAAACAAAAAGTCTAGATTTAGCTGGCTCAAGGAGGGGTAGCGCAACACCTCATTTTGTCATATCTCCACTATACGACACTGCTCCCTGAATCAGGTCACATCTCTCCACACTGAGAATGGGAAAATACTAGAGATATAGGAGGAAGGATCTTTAAGCTTCCCTAGTAAGCCACTACTCTAATCTACTCTCTAACCCTCAACCTCAACACGAGGAATCCATCAATAAGATCACAAATTACATACCCAAGCTAGTCAATCACCATGTTAGAAGATTATATATTACGGAGCAATGGAACACATAAAATATTGTAGAAATATAAACACAGAAAACGCACAAAACAAGAGAGACACAGATATACGTGGTTCACCCAGTTTGGGCTACGTCCACCTCGAACAGCCAGTCCTTCCTTTCTATTATCCACAAAAATGAAGGACACAACCTACAACAAAGCCGCCGATAACCTCTGTTACTCTCACCAGTCTCACACTTCTGTCTCGCTCACACACACACACACACACAGAATAACACGTATATCGCCGCCTCAAATACAATACCCTCATACAGAGACGACGGGGTTGCCTTCTAGGCAAAAAACCCCTAAACTAAACATAAGTTCTACCGTCAGATCATCCGCTAATGATGCTCGATTGACTAGAATACTATACTTTTTACAAGGCAAATTACATCTATTTTATGCTTCGGAGCGCTGCCCCCGAGCCCCCACCGGGGGACCGCTGGCCCCCGGACCCCCCAGCCGGGGGGGATCGACCCCCCCGCGTGGAGGGGTGTACAAAACTTCCTGGGGGTATACATCCCGCTGAAACAAAGACCTCTGAACAATCATGGTCCACACACAACACACCACACATCTCTTATCAAACCCATCAATGTCAATGAGTCGAATTAATAAATTCATCAAATGATTGATGGAAAAAACCCAAGACCTCATGAATTCATGGTCTCCTTCTTCAATCATTCATGAAACTTTCTCCACACCAATATCCTTGAAATCATTGAAGATTCAAAAGCACATAGATGCATTCTCCTAGATTTCAATTCCACTTTTCTTACTATGATGCCGAAGGAGGAAAAAGTATCTTCCTTGGGTAAGTTCTAACCTATTAAACTTTTCAATGTCATATTCAAACTTGTATCGAAAATGGATGCCAACTGCCTAACATCCATCTGGCCTATCCTTATCTCCCCTGAGAAAACTGGTTATGTGGAAGGAAAGAAAATCCTTGATGGTATCATCCTAGATCAAGAATCCATTTGCTCCCTCAAAAATCTAAAGAGACCTAGCATAGTAATCAAGATGGACATCTCCAAAGCCTTTGAAAAACTAAATTTGGACCACATGGAAAGTATTCTCTGAACCTTTGGCTTCAATTACCACTGGACTCAATGGGTCATGTCTCTTTTTCCACGTTTCTTCTCTATTATTGTTAATGGATCCTCTTCTAGCACTTTCAAACCATCTCGATGAATAATGCAAGGAGATTCACTCTCTCCTTTTATTTTCATCCTCATGGAAAAAGGATTGGGAAGATCCATTAAGGAATCTCTTCAATAGGGTACTTTCCAAGGCCTTCCTCCCCATGATGATATCACCTTCTTGCACCAACAATTTTTAGATGACACCCTTCATTTGAACCACCCATCGGTCAAAGAATCCAAAAGAGTCAAGGAAACCTTATGCCTTTAATTGGAAGCTTCCAGAACCTCCATCAACTTGGAAAATTCCAAACTATTTCTCTTCAACACCTCCTTTATCACCCAAAGAAACATTATCAGTATTATTGGCTTTTCCCTTTCCCCCATTCCATCCAAATACTTGGGATCCACCCTAATTCACTAATCGGGGAAATTTTCGTGAGTTCTTTCAAACAAAAACCCCCATCATACAAGACATTTTATTGAAACTTAGATTTGCATGTCAAATCATGAGCAATGCATATTCTAACAACTTTAGAAAATCATCAACAAGAAACAAGTAACAAATAATCACGATGCACACATAAACACATGATATGATAACAAAGATCATCTAGTCTGGATTACGTTCCGAGCGTTGGGTCAAAAGTGGGTAGGTCACTTCATTAGTTGTTGCAAGAAGATGATGAGTACATGATGTAATCTATATAAATACAATGATGAACCCCCTTATCTAGAGTGGCATGTCTCTCTACAAGACATTCTCTGACAAAGAAATCTCACTCACAGGATATTCTCCTTCAACATGACAAGAAACAATCTAACATAAAGTGGCATACAATGATCCTCTCACAATGTGACATACATGGATCTTAGAATCGAATCAGCATCTCAGTAAAAATCAAATGAACACATGACAATAATTCACCTTACTCCAAGTCTGGGGAAGGCCTGGAAATCGGTTACTTGATTTAATAAATTGCATGAAACATCATGTTCCTTGTGAAAAACCATGAAATATGAATATAAACAAGACTCCTTTCTATGACAGTCAAATCTCAGATCCGCAAGAATAATTTAGATTCCTCACAAGATTGTTTTTTCGACACGGGTGAAAAATATGCTGGTCAAATGAAGAAATGCACTACACCATCAGACTCTTGGAAAAAACCATTTCAAATGAGTATAAACTTGACATAATTCTGACACCTTCAACATTCTACCTCTATGGAATGTCCAAGATTCCTCAAATATTCTTCATAGAGAATATTCTTTTGAAGGTTCCCTAATATATGTTCTAACAATTTTCCTAAAATCTTCTTGAGATTTGTGTCTTCATTGGCCTTCTTGTGGCCTCATCTCTCATGTATTCTCCATGGTTCCCTTTCAACCATCTTAATGCAATTTTATAACAAAGTGTGACGATGAATAAGACACAGATGTATGGTTGACACAATGCTTGGCATAGTCATATTAAGTAACTCGTTGTTGAGGAGGTTTTTGGTTAAAAACCCATCGACTCCCAATTTTTCTTTAATATGGTTTTAAAGCTCAATTTTGGTATTAATATAGTTTTCAAACTATATAATAAATGGTAAATGTATGTCCGTCTTGTAACAACTCCCCAACCCATGAGAATAAGAAAAAAATGGAGGTAGCACCATGCTAAGGCCTCTTGGGCCTTGTGGCAAGCTATCATTAGTCCACATCGTATGCCACTTTTGTCATCTACATACCATGTGTCAACTTGTGGTGTTGCCACATCACTTGGTTGTGGGTCCACCTAATTTTCTAATTGAGATGCCACATTACCTATGGGGGTCCCAATAGGCCTACTGACTTCGTTGTCATGTGTCATTTCTATATCCTAACACATGGCAGAAGGTCAACTTTGACGTTGACTTTTTTCTAGTTTGACGAAAAATTTGAATTAAAATAACTTTCACATACAAACTTAGCTTAATTTGTTTGTACCATTAGAATCATGACAAGGTCTATGCTACAGTATTGGTTTTGATGAAATCCAAAGTTTTAATTTTTTATTTTTGAGCCATTATGGAGACAATTGTATCATTCCTCCCCACTAATGAGATTTTGGTCCTCCAAAAGCACGAACACTATCTACAATCTTCTTTGCTCAGTACTCTACACAACAAGTGCCCTAATAGGCCACACTTAATTCTCCTTCACCTTTCTACTTTTGATCCATAAGTGATGAGCCGATGCCTGCATCCTATGAAAATATGTAGTACAATCTTGCAAAATACATGTTCTTTTACAAGACCAAACATAACCCAAGAAAACCCCATACTTGCTAAGAGTTTATAACACACTCATTTGTCAAGTATACATTAAAATAATAAAAAAAACCAATAACCCATCTATCAATAAAGGAAAAAAATATCACTATGTTGCATTTATAAGTGATGGCAAGCACTTCATCACTTTTACAAAATTTAGCAACACATGGTTCAAAAAAGTGGCCATGACATACTACTATCTTTAATATCACCATTTCTCACTCAACAAATTGAATGGGTCATCTCCCTGTACCTGATTCACTTGTTGAAAAACTTCATTAGCTAGTTCATTCATAGGTGATTTATCCTTCTCCTGATGTTGTTTTGGATGGAGCCTCCAACATCTGGATCTCTAATGTAGACCTTTGTTGCAATGGTTGCAAAAGTTCATCTTCTACCATACTTTCCTGGCCTTATTCCTTCTATAATGCAGAGAAGGGTTTTCTTGTCTTCTCCCTTTCCTTGTAGCCATTTGTTTCCAACACTTGGAAACAACATGGTTATACAAGCTACCGAAACTACATGGCTTTAGATGCCATAAATTTTTCTCATCATTAGCAACCTTCCTATAATCAAAAGGAACATTAGCATACTAAGACTTTTTATACCTAACTTGGTTGTCTCTGGTGATATTTTGGTGATAAGAGCTTCCCTTAGCTTTTTTTCTATAATGTGCACTATCATGGGAATATTGTGATGTGTTCCCATCATCCTCTTTCCTCTATGGTTTCAACAATCGATTGGATTTTATGTTTTTAGAACCCCTTTCTTCTGTTGCTTTCAAACATTCTCCTTTAGTGTATCCCAATCCTGAAATTGAGGCCTTTGTATAACCTCCACTGGCTGAGTAATTGCTTGGACATTAACACCAAGTCCTCCTTTATACCCCATCTTGGTAAGGACTCTCATGTTGGTTCCTAAAATGGGAACTTCCATGCTTCAAACTGAAATATCAACATGTGGAAATGAAACTGAAGAACTATCAACATTGTTTACCTTGGCTATGTATTCTAAAGCAGGTGATGATGGCTTCCCTAAGCCTTCATTGCACTTCAACTTTTCCAAGGATTTTTTTGTGGCTTGCAATTGAAGCTACAATCTCTACTTCTCCTTCTTATAGAAGTCTCCTCAATTCAGCATTCTCTGCTTGAAGGCTCTAATTGATCTCCTCATTTGAATGATGAGAAGAAGATGAAGAAGAATAATATTCACCTGAAGATGGAGGTGGAGCACCATCCTCTACTCTCTCTTTCTCTTTTTTTGTTTTCTCCTCATAATCTGCATACTTTATATATACCATGTTTTCCATCCTATAGAATACCTTCTAGAGATATTTGTTATCCTTGACTTTCCTTCTTATCACTTGCTAATTCACAATCCCTGCCAAAAAGGTTAGACCACTCTGATAACAGTTCATCTGGGAAATTTTTGTGACTGATTTCAAACAAAAATCCTCCCCCATCATACATGACCTTTTACTGAAAATTACATTTTATTGTGAAATAATGATGAAATCATATTGTAACAACTTCAACAAACCATCAACATGAAACAAGTAACAAATAATCATGAATCACACATAAAAACATGGTGTGATAATAAAGTTCGTCCAATATGGACCAGACCTCTGGGCCATGGGTAAGAGTGCAGAGGTCACTTCATTAGTTTTTGCAAGAAGATGATGAATGCATGATGTAATCCTGTCAATAAAAGGATGAATCCCCTTATCTAGAGTGACATGTCTCTCCATAAGATGTTCCACTACAAAGAAATCTCACTCACAAGATGTTCTCCTTCAACATGACATGGAAAAATCTCACATAAAGTGGCATAGAATGACCCTCTCACAATGTGACATACATGGATTTTATAACCAAATCATCATCTTAGCAAAAATCAAATGAAAACATGACAATAATGCACCTTACTCCAAGTCAGGGGACGACCTGAAAATCGACTACTTGGTTGAAGAAACAACATGCACCATCACGTTCCTTGTGAAAAACCGTGAAATCTAAGTATAAACATGATCCCTTTCTGTGATGGTCAAATCTAGGGTCCCCGGGGATAATTTAGATTCCTCACAAGATTCTCTTTTGGGAACCTGTGAAGAATATGATGCTCAAACGAATAAATGGACTACGCCATCAAAACCCTCGTGAAAAACTAGTTCAAATGCATATAAACTTGACATAGTTATGATACCTTCAAAATCCCCCCCCCCCCCCCCCCCCATCGGAATCTCCAAGTTCCTAAAAGATTCCTCATAGAGAATGTTCTTTGGAATATTTCCTAATATGTGCTCTAAAAATATTACTAGAATCTTCTTGAGGTTCATGGCTTAATTGCCCTTCCTGCACCCTCATCTCTCATGTATTCTCCATGGTTCGCTTTGAACCATGTTAATGACATTTTGTAACAAAGTGTGGGGTTGAATAAGACAAAGTGTGAGGGTGGAACAATAGTTGGAACAACCATATTAAGTTACTTTTTATTGGGGAGGTTTTGGGTCCAAAACCCATGGACTCCCAAGTTTTCTTTAATATAGTTTTAAAGCCTAATTTTGGTTTTAATATAGCTTTCAAACCATATAATATATGGTAAATGTATGTCCATATGATAACGACTCCCCAAACCATGAGAATAAGAAAAAAATGGAGATTGCACGATGCCAAGGCCACTTCAACATAATTTTAGGTTCCATGTGGGACAATTTGGTTGGGCCTAATGGTAGTCTCTCGTTGGTCCACATCATGTGCCACTTTTGTCACTTACATGCCATGTGCGAACTTGTGGTGCTGCTACATCGCCTACCGGTGGGTCCACCTAGTTTTCTGATTGGGCTACCACATTACCTTTATGGGTCCCACTAGGCCTGCTAAATTTGTTTCCACATGTCATCTGTACATCTTGCAATGTGGCCAAAGGTTTACTTTGACTTTGACTTTTCCCCAGTTCGACTAGAATTTTGACAGAGTGTAACTTTCGCATACGAACTTAGTTGGAGGCATTATTTGTACTGTTGGAAATAGGATGATGAGCTCTACATTCCATTCTTGGTTTCAATGAACTCAAAATGCTTTGATTTTTCAGCCTTTCTAGAGCCACCTAGATCACTTACTCAAGTATCAAGCATTCATCATGGAGAAATATCTTGGAAAAAATATGAAGGAAACTTGACATTTGGACCTTCAACTCTTTGAATAGAGCCAATCATATTATTCTCCTAAAGTATGTCCTCGCATAAATTCCCACCTATCTCTTCTATGTTCTAGCTGCCCCTAAGTGGGCTCTGAAAAATATACGAGATATCCAAAGAAATTTCTTATGGGAGGCCTCACCTCAAGAAGAAATGGCATCTCGTCAAATAGGAAACCTGGTATCTCTCAAAAGCAGTTGCAGGACTAGTAATGCATGATCTAGAAAGGGATAATAAGGTTTCGGGAGAAAAAAACTGGTGGAGATGGGTGAAACATATAAAGGAGAAATGGGTGAAACTTTGGCATAAATACGCCAAGGAAACCAATAGATATAACCTAATATGCTTCTTCTCATAGGCTTAAGGCTCCCTCATTTGGAACCTAACAAGCCTAAATAAATCATTGGTTCAGATGCACAAATTTTCGGTAGTTAGGGATGAGAAATCAACAAGACTATGGGATGACTCCTAGCAGCAACTGCCTAGCCTAAGAAACTCCTTTCAATTTCCTCAAAGTCAAGGCCTTGCTTATATATTAGGAAAATTCATGTATATAAATATTGGCTAGAGTATGAAAACTTAGGTGTTCATAAATCGAAGACAATGATGCTCTGCGGGGAAAAAGACTCTGAGATAAATAGGTTATCCTTGGAGCAAGAAATCAACAAATGAATTATAAGGAAGAAAAATGGCCCTGGAATCTTGCGTTTGGGCTATGAAAGTGTTGGAACCTTCACAATCAAATGTATCATCTATCAGATCAAGCCCCACTAGCAGCCTTATATCCATTCTAGAAGGAGCTTTGGACTCATAATACATGGCCAAAAGTATCCACGTTTACCTAGCTTCTTGCTAAACATTGCATCGTCACATGGATGAACTTGCACAAAAGGGGCTTTTATGGACCCTTTTAGTGTTGCATGTGTAAAAGTCAATAGGAATTGATAGATCACTTGTTAAATTATTGTGATGTAGCAAATAATCTCTCGAACAAGTTGGCACAAGGCTTCTAATGTACGGATAGGGTAGAAGGAAGCATTGTTCAAATAATCAAGACCTGGTAAAAAGTTCCCTTACAGAGTCTAATATTTAACTGACTTTGAAATATGCCTCCAATATTCCTATCTTAGAAAATTTAGAAGGAATGGAATCAAAGAATATTCAATGACAAATACAAAACCAAAGATGACATCTAGTTTCTCTTGAATCAGTGACCGGAGAATCCACAGTATGAACATTTTTATACCAACGTTTCAAATCCCAAATGGGATCCATCATCAAGATTTTAGAATGATAAAAGAAGAGCTTCTTAGGGAATAAATAATAATGAGAGAAAGAACCACACACTGTCGGCTTGGACTAATAATTTTATTTTATTTTTATTTTAATTTAAAATTCCTTTATTTTTAATAAATTACTTTTATTTTAATAAAAATTTTATTGAAGGGTTAATATATTAATACAAAACCTAAAGATAAAATTAGGGAATTGAACTAGAACTAAAAGTAAAATTAGATTAATGAACTAAAATATAATAATTTCTATATAAATTAAATTAATATATTAAACTACTTCATATTAACAATTATAAATAATAAATATTTATAATTGGTTAATATAATAATTAATATATTAATTAATAGTTATATCGAAATTATTATATTATAGCATTAAAATGCTAATTCTTATATTAAAAGGTTATTTCTAAAAATAATAGGGAAAAACTATATTAATTTCTATATAAATTAAACTAATATATTAAACCAAATCATATTAACAATTATAAATAATTAATATTTATAATTAATTAATATAATAATTAATATATTAATTAATAGCTATATAGAAATCAATATATTATAGAATTTTAATGCTAACTCTTCAACTTGATATTAATAAAAAGGTACAGACTAATAAAATAGAAAAGGAGAGGGATAACTTACCTATTGAATGCTTCACCTGGGGATGTGTTGGCGTTTTTGGCGTTTTTGATTTCCCTGATCAAGGGAAGCCAACTCCCGCTAATCTCCATACGATTGTCTCTGTTCAGATTGTGAGGATGCTTGATAATTTCAAGTGCTTCTCTGATCTTTCGTCTCTGATGCTGCTCTTCCCTTGCGATAATGGATGCGCTTTCCAGGCAGATATGGTGTTTAGTCTTTGAGGAGTGTTCTGCCAGGGCTGAAGTACGAGATCTTCCATTCCTAATATCAGCGCCATGTTCCTTGAGCCTTGTCTGGAGGGAGCGACCTATTTCACCTATGTAGCTTTTCCCACAAGAACAATCTATTTTATAGACTCCTTTAAGCTGATGTTTGTCAATATCATCTTTTACAGACTTCAAACCTTGCCTGATCGTACCAGGTGCTAAGAAATGAGTGATAATGTTTTTCTTTCTTAGGATTTTTGCGATTTTGTCTGTAACTCCATGGATATAAGGAAGAAAAACCTTACCATATTGAGGTTGGTCCTGAGCCTTGGGCTCATGAGATAACAACCTTCTTTCAGCTTTCTCTATGGCTTTTTTAATTTCTTGCTCTTTGTAGTCTATACTCTTAAAAGTTAAAACTAAATGCTTCTTTTCATCGTTTAGATGCTCTGAGTCGGAAATTCGAAGGGCTCTAATGGCAAGAGTGTTTAGAACACCAAACTTCTGGGCTGGGTGGTGGTGGGAATCAGCATGGAGGTAACTTTCTATGTGGGTTGACTTCTTGAAAACCTTATGGCCCAGCGAGCCATCCTCTTTTCTGATGATTAGAACGTCTAAAAAAGGAATGCTCATGTTTTCTTCAAGCTCCATCGTAAATTTTATTTTTGGAGAGAGAATTTAAGTGAACCAGGCAAGGTTTGAAGTCTGTAAAAGATGATATTGACAAACATCAGCTTAAAGGAGTCTATAAAATAGATTGTTCTTGTGGGAAAAGCTACATAGGTGAAACATGTCGCTCCCTCCAGACAAGGCTCAAGGAACATGGCGCTGATATTAGGAATGGAAGATCTCGTACTTCAGCCCTAGCAGAACACTCCTCAAAGACTAAGCACCATATCTGCCTGAAAAGCACATCCATTATCGCAAGGGAAGAGCAGCATCAGAGACGAAAGATCAGAGAAGCACTTGAAATTATCAAGCATCCTCACAATTTGAACAGAGATAATGGTATGGAGATTAGCGGGAGCTGGCTTCCCTTGATCAGAGAAATCAAAAACGCCAAAACACCAACACATCCCTAGGTGAAGCATTCAATAGGTAAGTTATCCCTCTCCTTTTCTATTTTATTAGTCTGTACCTTCTTATTAATATCAAGTTGAAGAGTTAGCATTAAAATTCTATAATATATTGATTTCTATATAGCTATTAATTAATTATAAATATTACTTATTTATAATATTATTTAAAAAATACTTCTGCTGATAAAATAAACTTCTGCTGATATACAGTGAAATTGTACTAAAAAATTCTCTGTGGGAAATAACTTTGGTTGTTTAAAAATAATCAATCATTTACCGCGAGCTCTACAAAGTTGGAGTAGCAACGATATTACAATTTCAAAGTTCTCTGAAAAGACTAAAAAATCACCATAAATCCCTTTGATTCTCTAGACTTTGAAGCCAGTAATCAAAATATGGCAGCGTTAAAGTGCTAGACAGTTTTTAAAATATGGGACAACGTTAAAGTCGTTTTAAAGACATACTAAAAAAATGCGCTGGATCAACATTGCCAATCAATATATACCATTTAATATACAACATTCAACGCAAATGGGAATGCAAAAAAAACTTTCCGCACTCAACCATATACCATATACCAGGTCATTATATACAACGCTCACCATTCATATACTCCATACATAATATCCACAAACTCCATTCAAATTCCACGTTCTTGAAAAACCAAAGCAAATAAATTCATGCACTTCATATGTGTGCCAACGAAAAGCTTCAACAAATTTTAAAACCATATCGGTCTTCAAAGAGGTGATACCGTGCTTCCATTGCACTAGGTCCTGGTAATATTACGCTCTTCCTCTGCGCCAAGCGTGTGATCTTCCTCTACATTATCCTGTAGAAATAAAGTACTACTGCTGAAGATGAACCTGCAGGTCAACTTAGAGCGAGGAGCGTTTGCAAAGTTTTCAATGGACTGTGTAACACGGAGTCGGGTCCGGTGGAGAGGCAATGGAGCATAGTCGAGTTGGGAGTGGTATAAACTATGCAGAAGGTATAAACTATGCGAAGGAGTAGTGTGAGGTATGGTGCAGCGTTGCAAAAATGGTGAACGTTTCAGTTAGTAGTAGGAGCCAATGAGAGGAGGGAGATTGGAACTGTTTGAACAACAGAGGAAGAGAAGCATAATATGGGCGGAGCGTAGATAAAAAATAGTTTTACCCAACAATGCAGTGAATCACCAAACATCGAAGCATTTGGAGGAGCGTTATATGAGAAAACTAAAAATGTGCGTTCAACACTAAAATGGACAGAGAGTATGGCAGATGCGTTAATTATGCACAGAGCCCAGTGGCACAGGAATATGAACAGATGCATTAACTATGGACAGAGCCCAATCAGAACAGTGCTCAAACTAGTGTACAACCCACAACAACAAAAATGAAGGGAGTTACAACTATTTTGAGAATCTGGCTCTGATACCATGTCAGACCAGGAGTAACTCCAGTTTGGCAGAAAACTGATACATGTATTATTCCATAGGTAGCCCATTATTATATACAATAGGGAGTGATTGTTCAGTTCATCTCCTGATGACTGTTCACCTTCCCAATTTATTTTATTTACATAAAATTCCCAATCATGAAGATTAGGTGTCAACAATACTCTTGAATTTTTTATAGTCCATTTTCATCTTTTGCTCAAACACTGATGCTGAGACACAATGTATTTTACCATCATATAAGGTAAGAATGTAATGATCTTGGATTGGTTAGTGTAACTTTTGAAATTATTTAGACATTGTACTAATGCATAAGATTTTTAATCCACAATGGAGTAGTTTATCTCTACCCCTCTTGGGGATGGTAACATGTATGATTATGGATACATGTTGATTAATTGCTAGGTGCCATAAAGTTACATAGGTTTTTTTCTTGGTTGTCCGTTAAGTTTCAACTATGAAAGGCTCACTTAAATTTCTACAATTCACTAGACATAATTATTGTTTTCTCAAAGATCCCTACATTCTTCTTTCATTGAACCCTTGCAACTACCTAGTTATTGGGGTAGTTCCCATTTACAATGATTATAGATGAATGATAAAATGAAATAATTGATTTATTTTATGTAAATAAATTGTTTGAGTGGAATAAGTTAGTGACCTATAATAACGGTGATGAGTCAACTTGCATTTGAGGATAGTAGCCAAAGATGGTTGTCCTCGCTGCTAGTTTGACAACTAAGTTATGATAGGTTTTCCTACCGTCTGAAAAAAAGGCTAGTGACTTATGCAGATATATGTATGGTGGTCTCAAGAAGGAAATTCCTTTGTAGTTGTCAATCTTGAAGGGATTTTTTCTCCTGACATTAATGCAAGTTAGTTTGTTGTATGTTATCCTAATCATGTGGATATTTTATTGAACACCTTGTTTGGTGTTTTGGTCAGGGATTCATGGCTTTGTTATTTTCTTTTTCTAGAATGTTACTATTTTAGATTGCATGTTTATGACAATATGATAACAAAGAAAATTTGGTTATGACAACATGGTATCAAGGTGATCATGTCTATGGAAACATGATATAAATGTTGAATGTTTTAATTTTTGGAAACATTTTGCATGCTATTTTAAATTCTCTATGTCATGTCCATAATAATTGCAAGACACAACACTACGATGGCATACTTTTTTTTTGTAAGTTGAAGTTTTATTGCCTCACAAAATCATTTCATCTAGATATATCATTCCAAAATAACCATGTTTTCCAGTAGATGGTATCAGCCTACCCAAAGGGAAACCAAGTAATTTTGATCATCTACTTATAGAGTAAGTGTTCCAAAATTCTAGCAACATCAACAACTTAAGCATAATAAGAGTATCAACTGTCACATCCCAAAAAATAAGCTTATAAGAAAACATGACATAAATTAAGTGTCTAATGAGGTGATCGACGTCAGGTCCTAGGCACTAGATTCTAGAGGAGCAAGGGTGGCTACAATACATAAAATGTAGCACTCAATATGATCCAACTTAGAATCCATTTGTTCAAGACAAGCCCAGTGGTTATGCTGCACCAATTTTACATCTTCAATATTGACAAATGTGTTATATATTTATGCTAAAATTTTTCCCAATAAGGTTTTAATTTTCTAGTATAAGGAAAGGACATTAAAATATCATTTTTTCCGACCCATGGTGTGGCTAGGGTTAGGAATCCATTGACCAATTTCTTCCAAAATATCATAATTAGAGAAGGCCTACCTTTCTTTGATTCCCAAGGTTTCCATGTAATGGATTTCATCTCGGATACTTGGAAGAACGATTGGTTTAAAGGTATCAACAACCTCCTAGGCTTATTTTTGGGCTCTGTGTGGGCCTTGAGGCTCATGACCTCCTCTCCCCTGTGAATCATCATACGTTGGCATTGCATGTTGGCAAACAAGTATGATCCCCTAACCACAACATTGACCAAAACTAGAGGTTAGAGATAACAGACCATATAATACACAAACAAGGCTATCAACAGAAGTAGAGCTAAAAGGTATACATAGGCCAAAGCCCAATCCTTGTACAGTGAAATGTGATGGAAAAAAATAACCCCAGACCAGAAGGAACGAATGACAAAAACATGTAACAAAAGAACACCCTAGAGAAAATACAGGACCTCTGTGTTATAGTAACCAAAAAATAGAAAGTCAGAGCGAGTACAAGATTATCAGTCCTAAATTCTTCCCCAGAGAACAAACTTAGAATAATAAACCAAACAACATGCACATTACTAGCATCAAGGTGGTAAAAATGGAGGGGATAAAAAATTACCCAAGAAACACCAAAATTGTTGCGACTAGAGTGTCCTTCCAGAGAAGAATTCTGCAAACCAACATACCTGCCAATTTCCAAGCCTTGAAATTCAACATCTAGGAAGATTGTAGAATTTTGGACAGGCATTCAAATCCTCGAGCTTCTCTAGGACAACAACCAAATTTCACTCTCATAGACCATCATCTGCATCACGTTGAAATTATGATAACATCCATATGTTTTATGACCAAATCAACCAATGAATTCCCAATTTCGATGCAACCTCCCACTTCCAACCAGCCCAGAGTTATCCTTTACACTAGAGCAAGCCACCTTATTAAAAAATTTGGGATTTTTCCTGACAGAGCATTGACTCCCCTGGGCTTAACTCCAATATTTCCATCTGCAATCGTTGAATGCCATTAACACTGTGAAATGACAGGCTTACATGATTAAGCATGCATGGGGGTGGCCACACCATCTGTTTGGTCAATTTAGTGTGATCTAAATTGCTATTTATATTGTCAACCCGGGGTTCGTAAACTGACGAAATGAGGTGTACTATATGTACTTAGATAACCATTTCCTTAGGCTTTTGTCGTTTTAAGTTTTTTAGTTTGTTTTTGGATTTTATTCTTTTCTTAATGTGTGGTGATGAAAGTGAAGTGTGAAGTGTAAATGGTGATGGTTTCTAGACTTGAAAAATGCTCAAAATAAAGCTTTACAGTAACTGAAATGGAACCAATTCTTAAGAGAAAACAAAATGCATCAAAAAGCGAACTAATGGCAATGGCCCAGTATCCTTGCTGCTGAAAATGAAAAGAAAGAAAAAAACATGAAAAACAACTCAAACTTAAAGTAAAGCAGCTAATTCACACTACTTGAGCTTTTTAGATCCTTTACCCCTTGGCTCAATCTACCTTGGAGAAGTAATCATGAGAATAACAAGCAATATGATATTTAACTGTTCATGAAAGTAAATTGCATAAGGAAACTAATCACACTACTTGAATTCTTCAAATCCTTTACCCCTCAGCTCAATCTACCTTGGGGGAGTAATCATGAACATAACAAGCAATATGATAACTAAATGTAAAAAGAAATTAATCACACTACTTAGAATCTTTTAGTTCTTTACCATTAAGCTCAATCTACTTTATGGAAAGAAACTATGAGTAAGTAATATGACAACTAAATCACACTACAGTTAGTGATCTTATGATCTCCTGCTAATATAGTCCTTTGACCACAGAAAGAAATCATAAATTGTTAAGCAGTATGACATCTAATTAGCAGAAAAAGAATAAACAAATAACAACTTGAAAAGGACAATGCTGAATGTAAATTGCAGAAAATAAAGGTTAGCAGGAAGGACAAGATGATCACATATGCCAAAATTTATTAAAGAAAATGAAAGATTGCCCGGGTTGTCTAAGAGAACCTGCAAAAAGCACTGATCAGTTTACAAAAACAAGAGTAAAGATATGAACAGCAAAAACATAAAACATATTATGTACAACTAATGACAAAACAAAAGCATAATGAAACTAAACAAATACGTTACAAGGCTTCAGCGTGCAGGGGCCCTCTGCCACTTCAGCCAATCAAATGATCACAAGACTATCTTCAGAAAGGTCTTCTCATATATTTAAATCAACAACATATAAAACAGTGGGGGTGACAAGATAACCAACAGCGTGCGGAAATTACATAAACAGTTTGGAATTTCTATGCATCCAAAAGTCTCTTTACAGCGTTTGATAACGCGTTGTTTATAATGTAAAAATTCTACAGTTAACTAATCAACTACTATGCTATTAACTGTGTGCCATAGACACGTAGATCTCTTCAGCTGAGATCTAGTGTAACTGTCGTTATGCTTCTTAAATCTTTGGAGTGGTTGGCTGTTAGATTCATTGTTCAAGAACGATCCTCAGGTGTGCTGGAGCCTTCGTGAGCTGGGAACTAGGCCACGTATCATTCACGTGCCTATAACAGTGACGTGCCACCGCTAGACTCTTTGGTTAGCCACGTCTTTGGCTTTGGTTGACCGCGGCCTCTAATGGATGATTTGGCTGGTTCGAAGGGACACGATCCATGTACATGCCATCTGGAGCTTGCCCATATAGCCCGTTCCTTCAGAAGACACCTGGAGCACAACTTTTAACAAAATAGCTGCGGAATCCTGTGCTGGCTGCGGAAACCTGTGCTGGCTGCGGAAACTGACAAGTTTCCACAGCTGCATGAACAAAAGACCAAACCAAACAACAAACATCATTATAGTTAGAAAACCATATAAACAGTCCTTTTTAAACTATAATGCAATGATTCAACCACTGGATGAGTGAAGTGAGTGGAGAATGAGGGTTAAGAGGGTGTGTAGGAAGGTGCAAGGTTGAGGCTCAACATACCCCTACTGTGAAGGTGTTGCATGTCCTCATGCAACCAAAATTGAGTGATTTCCCTTTTAATCTACATGCTTCGAGGCTTCTGCAAGGACATCTAGTCCTCTTTTCTTTTTCTTTCATGCCATCATCATCATCATCCTTGGTTTCTAACCAGACATTTGAACTTGAGGTTAATTAGAGCTCTGCTTAACTTTTTGCATCTCTTTTTCAGTCTTCTATTCTTCTTCTGCCACAGTCCTAAATGAAGCATGGTATTATCATGGACCATTTTGTCTACCTTACCCTACTCTTTGAGTGTTTCATTTTCTTGTATTATGTGTCTATTTAGGACTTCTAGTTCAAATACTTCTTGTTTCAGAGACTGAACCTGTGCATCAAGTGGCAGAGAAGTGCTTGGTCTTGCAGCTGGTTGTTCTAGGGATTCCAGGTAATTGTATACCTCTTGCTGATTAGGATCCACCTCAGGTGATTTTCTCTTTCTGAACACAAAATCTGGTGGAGGAGGACTGCTTGCTCCTTCTTGCCGAAAAGGACTTTCCTCTCGTGGACGACTTGTTTCAAGGCTTGGTTGTTATGGAGATTTCTCAAGTATTTCTTCACTTAATTCAATAAAGTGAGACTGATCTCCTTTGGTTTTCTTCCATTTTCCTTTTAGCTGAGAGCTCCTTCTCAAGGATGAAACCATACTTGTCTTTTCTGCACTCTGTTTCCCTTTCTGCTGTTTCTTGGCCAAGGCAACAGTTTTGAGATCTACTAGCCTTTCTGACAGAGGCTGGTAGTCTTCTTCCAAGGATTTCTCAGGTGATGGAGAGACCTCTTGAGTGGTTATTTTGCCCTTTTCTTTCTTTTGTTTCTTATTCTTGGGCTGGTCTTCTTCCTCTTTTTGAACAGTTTCTTCAATTTCTTTTGGAGGGGAGTCTTGGGCTGTAACATTTTTATCCCTCCTCCTACTTTTCCTTGGGATTTTTGATGGACTACTTCCAAAGGCCTCTGCTGGCTCTTGGAAGTAGTTTCTTGTTAGAAATTGTTCCCAAGTGTCCTTGGTTTTCTTTAGCTGCTCCTCAATCAGAATTCTTATGAGCCCATGATGGTAGAGATGTGGCTCAATGTTACCTACATGCTTTTGAACCGTAACACTCATCTTCTTTAAACTTGCTAGCAGAAAATGTGGTAAATTAAGAACGTGGCCATCTACAAAATTCATCATTAACCTCACATGATACATGTACATAGAGCCAAAACGGCCCTCACATGTAATAAATTTTTGTATGACCAATAATAAACCAGACCATTCTTCTTTCAATACATGCACAGGGATACCTCTGGTGAATACGGTGGTATCCATACCTTGATTTCGTAGCATCGTTCTCCAGATTTGATCATCTACGCTCCTATTTTTGAACCATCTTTCTCCGTCTTGAGGCAGGCCTGTAGTTGCTGCTATTGTGGCCTCGGTCACCGCAAAATTTAAGTCTCCCACCTCCACTGTCTATCCATTAAAGGACCTTGCAAAGGTCTTAGTCACTTCCTTATTATACCCCTTGAATTTCTGAGTAAACCGGAGCCATTTGGCTTTCTTTAATAACTCCTTGACTTGGGGATAACCCTCCAAGTATTTTGATCCTTCCGGCTCGGGTCTCAGCAGTTTTCCCATTCTCGGCTTTAAATTCACTGAGGGTTTTTCTACGTATGAGGGTTAAGGAAGAATGGCTCTGTCACAGAGTTTTTAGGAGAGACTGTAGTAGCTGTAATCGGGGTTTAGGATGACTCCAGTGGCTGTAATCAAGGCGTCAAGAAAACTGTAGTGACTGCAGTCGGAAACAGAGGAAATGCCCGGATCACAGGAAAAACAATGGGTGAGCAGTGGTGACTGTGACCGAGTTCATAAAATGAAGCATGAGTATATGCGGGGGTTATGATATGAGTGGAGTAATGGCATGATTCTCCCGAGTTCGGTGACTGTATGTGAGATTTACACGTCTCAAGTAGACGGCTGCGGAAATTATAGCTGGGAAGAGCCGTAATACAATAGGTCACGTCTTAGGAGTACGGGTCATAAATAGAAGTATAGTCATTTTTAGTTTGAACTCGGACTAATCATAAGACCGTTAGGAAAAATGAATGTGAGGTGTATGGAATGGTATTGCGGAATAGGAATGGTAGTGGGTGAATAATTAAATCATTGCACATAGGAGAACCGAACATGGGTTAATAACTATACATAATGATGACTTGAAGTGTTGTTTGATAGAGAGTTTTGATCATACCTTTGGACACTTGTCATTCTTTGCTTAAGATTTCTAACCAGTTGCTCCTTTTTGATATTTTGAAGATGCCCCATGTCCTTAGCTCACGTACACCTTGCATTGCATGCTTTTGGCACTAACAGTTGATTTTATTTTGAAAACAGAGTGATGCTGGCTAGGAAATCGTTTCTAGCTGCGGAAACAGGTTCCAGCTGCGGAAACTGGAACAACACCCCCTGATCTGCACAAAGATAGTTTAGAGGAAAATAGTCCTGAAAGGGGACTTTTATTGATGAAATGGAATGGAATGAAAATGGAGTGAAAATGGAGTGAGAATGATGATGAAAATGAAATGGAAGTGGAATGAGTGAGTGAGATGGAATGAAGATGGAAAGAACATGAGAGGAGATTTTTTTTGGAAAATATAGAGTGTCAGGTGTCCCTGATTTTCACTCCATATTTTCTGTATAAGACTGCCAATCCATGGATTGGTTTTCAGGCTTATGGCAGCTTTTCTTCTTCTTCTCTTCTTCTTACTTCTTCTTCCTCTCTTGCTTTCTCTTCCTTCTTCCTTTCCTTCTTCTTCTTTTTCCAGAAACCACAAGAAACCAAGATCAGGCTGATGGGGGAGAAGGATTCTTCTCCACCAGCCTTATTGCAGAATCCTCTTGGAAGATTTTGACAAACTCTTCTCTGGAAAGTGGCTTATGATAAACTTTCAATCGGTGGCCATTCACAATAAGAGGAGTCTGAAATTCAACAATGGCCTTGATTCTTACCGCTCCATTATCAAAGACTTTATCAATCTCATATGGCCCAAGCCAATGAATCTGAAACTTTCCTTTGAAGTCTTTAAACTTGGAATCAAACAGTAAGGCCCAATCTCCTTCTTGAAACTTTCTCTCTTTAATATATCTGTCATGCCACTTAGCTCTTTGATGTTGAACTAGATCAGTTCTTAGAATTGCATCTTGTCTGATCTCATCTAGCTCATTCAGTTGTTCCATTCTGAACTTTTGGGCTTCTGATAGACTCATCCCCAACTGAACTGCCATCTTGAAGGTCTTGACTTGAAACTCAATGGGGAGCAGGACTTCCTTCCAATAAACAAGTTCATAGGGAGAATGCCCTGTTGTGTTCCTCCATGTAGTTCTGTAGGCCCATAAGGCTTCAGGAAGCCTTTCTGCCCAATCTCTTCTATGGAGATGAACAGTTTTGGTGATGATGCTCTCAAGGACTTTATTTGTAGATTCCACTTGACCATTTGCTTGAGGATGTTAAGGAGTAGATTTTCTATGCTTGATTTTATATTCTTCCATCAGCTTCTCCATCAAGTTAGATGTAAATTGACTTCCCTGATCTGTCACAATTTCTCTCGGGACACCAAAACGAGTAAAAATATCCTCAAAAAGAAATTGAACTGAATTTTCGGTGGTAGAAGGCAATGCCTTGGCTTCTACCCATTTAGTGACATAATCAGTGCAAACCAATATATATTTATTTTGTCTAGATGGTGGATTAATTGGTCCAATGAAATATAAAGCCCATTTTTCAAAGGGTTCGATGAGTACCTGTGGTTGTAATGGCATTTCATTTGAAAGAGTTGGTCTCCCAACTCTCTGGCAGCTGTCACACCTTCTGACATATTGTTTTGCATCTTTAAAGAGAGAAGGCCAATAATATCCTAAAGAAAGGATTTTATAGGCTGTCCTCTTGTCAGCAAAGTGTCCACCGCAAGGTTCATCATGACATGCCTCGAGGATGTCAGGAATTTCATCTTCCCGAACACATCTCCTGATCACACAGTCTAGCCCTATTTTAAACAATTCATTAGAAATCCATGAATAATTTGAACTCTCCTGAATGATTTTCCTTTTTTCATTACGAAATAAGTGTGGAGGTAGCTTCCATGTAACCAAATAGTTAGCAATATATGCATACCAAGGAGCCTTAGTAGTTACTGCAAACAAATATTCATCTGGAAACTTATCCTCTACAGGAGAATCTTTGTTAGTATTTTGGATTCTAGACAAGAAATCAGCTACTGTATTTTGTTTCCCTAGTCTATCCAACACAGTAATATTGAATTCTTGTAAAAGTAAAAGCCATCTTGTAACTCTGCCATTGGTAATAGGTTTGTTCATGAGATATCTAATGGCAGAATGATTAGTATGGACAAAAGTTTCGTAGCTTGTTATATAATGTCTAAACTTGTTGATTTCATGAACAACATCTAAGAACTCTTTCTCAGTCATAGTATAATTTAACTCGGTGGGAGTCAAATTTTTACTGGTGTAGTAAATGGAATAAGGAACTAAATCCTTTTGACCCAACACAGCTCCAAGAGCTGTATTTGAAGCATCTGTAGAAATATGGAAAGGAAGTTTCCAATTTGGCCCTCTCAAAATGGGTGCTTCAGATATTCTTGTTTTCAAAGATTCAAATGCATATTGACAACTAGGATCCCATTTGAATTCACATTCTTTTGTAAGTCTTTTAAAGAGAGGAAATGCTATTTTGGTGAAGTTTTCAATAAATCTGCTATAATACCCAGTAAACCCAAGAAAACTTCTAACATCTTTTTGACAATTTGGAATAGCTAGCTTGGAGATGACTTCAACTTTTGATCTATCAACCTTAATCCCATCCTCTGAAATATGATGTCCTAAAAAAATCCCTTCAGTAAACATCATAAAGAATTTCTCATGACTTAATGAAAGGTTTGTCTCCTTACACCTTATAAGGACCTTTTCCAAATTCTCTAATGCCTCTTCAAATGAATCACCATAAACTGTAAAATCATCCATGTAAACCTCTACACAATCATGAATTAGATCATAAAATATTCCTAGTACTGCCCTTTGGAATGTTGCGGGTGCATTACATAATCCAAAAGGAAGTACTTGGTAGGCGAAAGTTCCCCATGGACAAGTAAATGTGGTCTTGTCTTGATCTTCAGGTGCTGCCTGAATATGATTGTAACCACTAAAACCATCCAAGAATGAGAAATACTTTTTGCCTGCTAAAGTATCTAATACTTGATCAATAAAGGGTAAAGGAAAGTGATCCTTCAAATTTGCTTTGTTCAATTCCCTGTAATCAATGCAAACTCTCCATTTACCATTCTTTTTAGGTACTATAACCAAAGGAGAAACCCATCGGATATCTGAAATTGGATAAATGAAGTTCACATTAAGTAACTTTTGGAGCTCTTCTTTCACTATCTCCCTAAGGTTTGGATTCATCCTTCTTTGAGGTTGTCTGATTGGTCTACTGTTTTCCTCAATGTGGATGTGATGAATGCAAGCCTTAGGATCAATACCTTTCATATCGGTATACTCCCATGCAAATGCAGTAGAATGCTTTTGCAAGATTTTGGTCAGCTCTTCCTGTTGTGATTTTTCCAAATTTTTATTGATATTCAGTGTTTTTCCTGGAAAGATCTCAATGGCAGAACTTCCAAATTCTTCCATAGAGAAAAGAGACATTTGTCTAGATGATAGATACTCAATCTCAGAATCTAACTGAAATTGTGTGTGGTCATATTCTGAAGATATTTGAAAGTTTTCTAATGTATTCAGAATTTGACTATCTTCACTGATCTCAGAAATAGTAAAGACAGGTTGTATAGTATCTTCATCATCAATCCATTCATTATCTCCTATTTCTATAATTGCTTTTGCTGGAGGATACAGATTGAACTTCTTTGTCGAATTACCACCAGAAATGTACATATCCCCAGACCTACAACTGATAAGAGCATCAGCTGTGGCTAGCCAAGGTCTTCCTAAGATGAGAGGATGTCCACCTAAATTACTCTTGGGGGTTAAAATCATGAAATCCACTGGATATTCCCAAGAGTCTACGGAGACTGAAATGTCTTCTAATACACCATCTGGTTTAATAATTGAGCGATCTGAAAGTTGTAATAAAGTAGGTGTAAAAAGAAGGTTAGGAAGTTTTAGCTGTTCCATAGTCTGTCTACTCATGATGTTGATAGCAGCCCCTAAATCAATCAAAGTATTTGGAATTTCTACCCCATTGATAGTTGTTTTGACAATTGGACTACTAGGGTCTACATACTTCTGCATAGTAACTTTTCCCATCATGATATCTGCAATTTTTCCTACCAGGTTGATTTTTCTTGTATCTCTCGGTTTCCTTCCTGGTCTTTTAAGACTTAACTCTTTTATTGTCTTTGCTAGAATAGGAATTTCTTTAATGGCTTGTAACAAGGGAATCTTGATACAGACATTCTTCAATTCATCTAGAAAGTCATAGTCAGGCAACAAGATCTGTTTTTCCACTCCTTTGTCAATTTGTAACCTTTCAGGAAAAGGAGGTGTGGATAAAGATGCAGGTAGCTCAACTATAGGAGTTATGGGGGGTAACTCTTTTTCTTTTCCTTTTTGAATGCTTGGGTTTTGAAGAGATGCTTCAGAACCCTTATTGGTTACAAGAGAATCTTCCTCAGAAATGCTTTTTTTTTGAACATCTATAGAAGGTTTATCCAGAACTCTACCTGATCTAAGTTGTACATCATTAAGAGGAGCGATCATATAGGCAGGAAATTGAAATTGTAGACCTTCCATCATGAAAGCATTTTGAGGGTTTTTATTATTGGGGTTCGGCACTGGTTGAGAAGGAAGTTGATTTGACTTTTGTTGAAGCAAGAGTTGAGAATTTGAATTCTGTTGAGAGGATTTTTGTTGTTGTGGAAATGGCAATGATAATTGTGGATTTTGATTTGGAAATTGTGGAACTTGCTGATTTTGAAAAGATGGAGATATTGGTAAAATTGAGCATATCTCCCATAAGGATTCTACATACCTTGCATCCATGCTTGAAAGGGATTTTGAGGTTGGGACCAAGGTTGTTGCCAAGGATTCCAATTTGGTGGAGGTTGAAAATTCATAGGGTTGTTAAACCCTTGATTTTGTTGCCCCTGCCAAGGTCTCCTTGCAACAAAATAGAGAGATTCAATGGTACTTGGATCTTCCTGAAAGACAGCTTTAAGACCAGGGATTGAAGGACAATCCTTGGTTTCATGATTCTCTGAACAGATCACACATGTTTCTACAACCTTTGCAACCAAGGGACATTCCCTTAGAGCATGTTTCTTTCTACACTTTGGGCAAAAGATAGCTAAGGCTTCATCTTCTGCTTGTTGTTTATTATGGATCTTAAGAGTGTCTAGTTGCTCACTAAGACTTCCTAAGATATCAGTTTTGAATTCATCAAGCATATTGCCTATCTCATCCCTACTTACTGATCCAGTTGCAGATTTGTTTGCTCTGAGGAGAGAAGGATCTCTAGGCCCTTTTTGAGTTTTAGATTTCCCCCGTGAGAGATGAACACATAGCTCTGCTATATCATGAAGTGGAAGTTGAGATATTTCTCCTTTTCCCATCATGTTCAAAATATCTATCCATTCATCTCTAATGGCTTTCAAGAGAAGGGTTTCAAGGTTTCCTCATCCAAGTTACTCATTTTTGCTCTTTTCAAATTATATTGAAATCTCTCAAGTAAATCCTCCAAATTTTCATCTTCTTTTTGTACCATCTTGAATACCTCATCCTTGTGATTGGTGGGCATACAATAGTCCAGGTACCTATCCAAAAATGTTTGTTTCATATCATTCCAAGAACTAATGGATTGAGTGAGGAATCCCATGAACCATTTCAATGCTGCCCCTTTCAGTGTTGAAGGGAACAGTTTGAGTTTTTGAGCGTCTTCCAGATAATCATAAGTTCGACATACGACCTCAAACTCAAATAGAAATGTCTCAGGGTCCTCATTTCTTAATCCATGAAAGTTTGGGAGGACGGATGGCGAAATATTTTTCATTGTGGCTCGGGAGTCATCATCGACTATGGGAAATCCAAATGAATTATCTCCATCCCTATTTCCTCCATTGTTACCTCTACCTCCTCCATTATTTCCTCCTCCACCTCTACCTCCTCCAAGTCCAGTTTCTCTTTCTTCTACCATGGTATTTTCTTCAGAGACCTCAAAGTTCTCTGGTTCCTCTACCAAGGGTGAATGAGGAGGAATTTCTCCTTCTTCTTCAGGTGATTCTATTTCTTCAATTGCAATCTGTCTCCTTGTGGAAGAAAGGAAAGAATCTCCTTCGGATTCAATAGATGGTATGGGAGAGTCAACTACTGCCTCTTGGATTCCAGGAATCCTAGAGCTAGGAGTATGAGTTGGAGATGATGAAGGTATCTCTTGCCTATTTCTTGAAGTGGATGGAGTTGTGAAAATCGAACTTCTAGCTCCAGCTAAAAACCTTCCCCAAGAATCTCTTGCTCTATGCATATCATTTTTTATTTTCCTTCAAGTCAGGGTAATAATTCTCTTTCTGATCTTCCAGATCACTCTAGGTGCAAGAAGAGAGCATACTCAAGGAACTATTAAACCAATAACTTTCTCTTTTCTTGATCCTCCAGATCACCTAGGTGCAAGAGGAGAGCATACTTTGAGAGGTTATTAATTTCCTTTCTTGAAAATTTTTCTTGTTTTTATCTTCTCTTTTTTAGAAAATTGCACCTATTTTTCACTTCCCTGCAAACGGCGCCCAAAATGTTTTGGTCATTTTAGTGTTGTCTAAATTGCTATATAAATTGTCAACCCAGGGCTCGTAAGCTGATGAAGTGAAGTGTACAATATATACTTAAGCAGCCTTTTCTAGTTCTTTTTGTCGTTTTTAGTTTATGTCTAACTTATCTTCCTAATTTGATGTGATGAGGTTATAAACAAGTGAGTGAATGTGTGTGTATGTGGCGATTTCTAAATGCTTTTTGAATTTTAAAGAGAAGACTTGAACAATAACTTGAAATGGAATTAAAGCTTCAAATGAAAATAAAGCATCAAACAAAAAGACCAATGGCACTAGTCCAATACCTTTACTGCTGATAAGAATGAAAATGACATCTACATTAACTCAGCTGAAAGCAAGAACACTACTCTAACTCCTCTATTGAATCTAAACAATGCAAAAATTAAGTGACAAATCACACTACTTAATTCTCCCTTAACATTCTGCCTTTAGCTAAATTGATCATGTGAAAAAGAGTTAGGAGTGAATTAGCAATATGAGTCTAAAACTAAATAAACCAAGCTGCAATTAAATGATGTTTTGGTTCCATAAAAGTTAGTGAATCATGATAAAAAGAACCATCAAGAGATTAGCAACTTGACAAAACTTGATAAAGTAAACTAGGCAAGGAAACTAACTAAGCAAGGAAACTAATGAAAATCAAAGCGAAAGTCAACAGTTTAGATAAGACAACTTCAGATGCCACTAGTGTTAGAAAGAAGGAAAAGCACACTGTCCCGGGCTCCTAACAAAGCTGTAAAAACACACACTGATCAGTCATGAAAAGTACAGAAACGTAAAGCAGCATGATTCAAACTGTACATTAATATACATGGTGAATTAGAGAAAAAGGAATGCAGGAAAGCAAATTTAAAATCTACTGTACAATGGTTGTAGCAGACAGGGGCCCTCCATCCACTTCAACCAATTAAAAAGATCAGCTACGCAGGTAAGAACAGAACTGTCTTCTTGGTATTAAATCAGCACATAACAAAACATAATGGAGAGCGTAAACGCTATATAAAAGAGTCTTGCAACAAAGTTTACAACAACAAAAGACTAACTTTCAAAAGCTAACTAATCAGCGTGTAGAAACGCTTTATTTATAGCAAGAACACAAACTGTTATGTGCGTAAACTAAGCTAACTAACAGCTATGCAAAAGACACGTTCAGCAGCACCGTGCACGGATTTAGGAAACGGTCATCATGGTTGATAAATCCGCTGTTGGATTCTTGTCCCCTGCAGTCTTCGTGGCTAAAGAAGAGGTCAGCTGTTACTTTCGTGCTCCACTTGAACACGCAGAGCCGTGCCACCGTTTGCAACCTTGCCGTTTGACCAAAGTTACCTCCACGTTGACCAGGGGTGTAGACGGCTAGTTTGGCTAAGCTGACAGCACACGCACCATGTACACAGTCATACAAACTTGCCCATGTGTCTCTTTCCTCTGGAGGACACCTGGATCATAGCAAACAAGAAAATGGCTGCGGAATCTGGGATTGGCTGCGGAATCAGAGATCGGCTGCGGAAACCCTGTATCAGCGGCAGAATTGCAGCACTTGAACCAAAAATCTAAACCAACAGTCAATCATTAGCATAATTAGCAAATCATGTTAAAAAGTCCTATAATGCAATGAATTGAACAAGTTGATGAAGGAAATGATGACAAAAGAAGGAAATGAGTAGGAAAAGGCTGTTGGGAGGATGGATAAATAAGTGCAGGTTTGAGGCTCAACAACTGGCACTGGAATGGGAGAAATTCTAATTTTTTCTTAACTCAGAGACCGAAGTGACTTTTGGGCCAAAAGTAGTATTGACCCAATGGAGTTGCCAATTTGTGCTGAAGTAAAATTATAAGTGTGGACACAAACAAATTCCTCTAGCCCAATAATGGGTCTAGCCACAACTGATACATTCTATGGAAGATTTCCTTAGGTTAGAACCAATTAAGAGGGCCTACCTCTTAGTATGCTTATCCCATTTGATGATGTCTTTGCTTACTAACTCCAGCTATCTCTTGCTTCCTTCTTCAAGCACCTGAAACAAGTAAACAACAACCATGATAATAGACAAATTTTAATTCAACCTACTTAACAAGTCAAGAAACATTAAGCCATGAAAATGTAAGATGACAAATCATGTAGGAAATCAATCAATAGTTGCATATAGATTGAATCAAGAAGAGATTACAACCATTTTCTTGATGTTGTTGTTCTCCTCTGATAAGACCAGGTTCCCACACACTTCTACTAACATCCCATGATGGCCTCAATCAACAATATTTTTAAGGATCTTCCCTTTAGGCTTCACTCCAAACCAAATCACACTTCTCCCTCACACAACTAGAGAGCTACAACTATGAATAGCTTGTTGTTTAATCCAAACCAAAATAGCACTAGCACACCAACATTAACACTTCAACACTAACACTAGCTTGTGCTTAGGAAAAATGGAGGTTTATATAGGATGAATGGATGAGAGATGGATCCTCTTCTCATGGGAGAAAGTCTTATCCCTTGAGGTAGTTCCATCATTATAGGGGAAAAGAACCCAAACTCATATCCTTGACCCCATCCAGCCAAACCATTTACCAGACTTCCATTATGAAGCTTCTAGAGTTGGAAGCTTCGGTTCTTAATTTAAAAAACTTTCCATAACAGGACTGGTGTGACTGGAACACAACTAAGTGCTCCAGTCGGCGCTAGGGATAGTGCTGATCTCTGCACATCAGCACGGGGAAAACAAGGGCCACTAGTATCAATCTTGTAAACTAGGGAAAGCATAAGTTTCAAGGGAAATGGTGCAAAATGGAATTGATCTGGTCATGAAGAGGGACACAATGGGGTTTTCTTCATGAAGGGAAACCATGTAGGGTTCACTGTAGAGGTCCTCCAGGATCAAGGAACGGGAAGTGCAAGAATAGTGAAAAATTGTTGTGTAACACCTTCCAATGTCAATCCATTTGTCTTTTCATGGATTTTTACCTTTGAGCACTACATGAAGGTACTCCACGTTCCCTCTTCTTGAAGTTATTATGTTTCTGTGAAGGATAATATCCTACTACAATTATTCAAGAAATTCAGGAGAGAAATATTCTATTAAAAGAATCTGAATATTCTCTCCTTGATCTTCAATCAAAGCAGGCTCATCAAATTTCAAGTTCTCTTCACTTTGAAGCTTTTCTTTGCCGATGCAAAGCCTCACTTCATCTCCAACTTGAAAATCGTCATCAACATGATGCTTATCATGTTTAGCCTTGTACTTGGCTTGACTCTTCAACAAATGTGATTGCCATCACCATGCACCATCATTATTCAAAGAAAAAACATTAGGATACCCACAAGAAGATGTACTAGTACTAATGTCCCCTTTGTCAAGTAGCTCTTGCATTTTATTCTTGTAGGTTTTAACCCCATACAGAAATTACCTGCATATGAATTCTAAAACATAGAAAATAAACAATGCGAGAGCATAACACATAAAACACATATACATAGATATTTTCCCTTGGATCCCAAAACCGGGACTACTAGCTTGATTTTTCATTATGTTCCTTTCAATGTGACAATACATATTTATACATGCTGAAGCATCCAATACCATGGACCGAAAACCATTGCGTCCAAAACCATGGAGCGAAAACCATAAGTAGGTCCACCCAACCTAATATAGGGTCCAAAAAAAAAATTCCAGGGGTGCTGTCCTGGACCCCATAGAAGGGGGCTACCTGCCCCCCTCAAACCCCCCTGTGACCCCCCCACTGCGCAATCGGTGCAACAAAGGGGGAGCTACGCCTGCCCTCTAACACCCTTGTTCACTACGTGGGCTAGTCATGGAAAGAATATAACAAAACCCAACATTCTCCCACCTGTTGTTTTCTTTCCATAGGGGGCCATAGTAGAGCTTAATCATTTATCCAGCTTGAAACACCCATTGTTTCTCTACACTAAGAGAACTTCTCAGAGCTCACATATTTTGTCAATGTATCTGCAGTATTTTTCAAAGTGTCCACCTTTACCAGCAACACCTTTTTGTCTTCTATCATATCCCTCACAAAGTGATACTGAACATCAATGTGCTTTGTCTTTGGATGGTAAGAAAGGTTCTTTTCCAAGAAAATTGCACTTTGGCTGTCACAGTCTATCGTTATAGCTCCCTGTACTAACCCCATACTTGAACACAATCTCTGCAACCAAACTGCTTCCTTGCTTGCATGAGTGGCTGCCATGTATTCTGCCTCTGTAGTTGATAGTGCCACTACAGATTGTTTCTTACTCATCCGACTTGACTGCACCTCCAAATAGACACATACCCACTTGTGTAGATCTTCTCTGATCCAGATCTCCAGCCCAGTCTGCATCAACAAGCCACAGAAATCCAACACTCTGTCCAATCCTGGTCTTCCTTGGTAGCACAAACCATAATCACTAGTGCCACGCAAATACCTGAAAACCCGCTTCACTGCTGTCCAGTGCTCCTTCCCTGGTTTTGACATAACCTGCTCAATACTCCCACTGCATGTGCAATGTCTGGTCTAGTACAGACCATGGCATAGATCAAGCTACCGACTGCACTTGCATATGGAACACGGGACATGTCCTCTTCCTCGCGGTCTTGTGCCTTGGGACACTATTCAGCAGATAACCTCACACCTACAGGAATAGGAACCTTCACCGGTTTACTATCCTGCATATTAAACCTCTGCAATATTGTCTCGACATACTTCCTCTGATTTAACCAAAGCTTCCTCTTTGCCCAATCTCTTAATTTCCATGCCCAAAATATAGTTTGCAGCACCAAGATCTTTCATGTCGAATTTGGAGGACAAATGGATCTTCAAATCCTGGATAATTTCTTTGTCATTTCCAACCAACAACATATCATCCACATACAAGACAAGATAAATAACACGGTCACCAATTAATTTAAAATACACACAGTGATCTGCTTTGCTTCTGGTGAAGCCAAGTCCCCATATAAATGTATCAAATTTCTGATACCACATCCTTGGTGACTGTTTTAACCCATACAG